>LUCH01006314.1:4804-16820 GCA_013368495.1 Paragonimus heterotremus
CGTGGTTATGTCCAGCCTCATTTATAATGGCTGTCAGTTTAGTTTCAAACGATATTTAACTGTGAAAAATCAGGACTTCGGCTAAATTCGAACTGGCGACAGAAACAGCATGTTTGAAGCAGTGGTTCGCAGATTTAAAGAAGGCATGGCTAAATGTGGCAAGCGCCTTTCCAACTGAATTACGAAGCCACGCGTGGAGTTCGAGAATTTCACATTTGGATTCTGTTACCCGCCCCTCCCAGTGTTTCATATGGAATTCACCAAATGATCTAGAGGATCGACTGCTTCGGCAAGATTTCTCGAAAAGTTCACGGGGGAATCTACCATCGTCACTTTTGGGCATACAAATTTTGTTACTAATGAGTAGTTTGGCAGATGGGATGATTTAAATGAGACTCGGTTGCGAAAAATCAGGGCTTCTGCTGGATTGAAAATGTGGCATTTCCCAGCTCCTGGCGTGACTTCGTAGCTTAGCTAGTAGGGCACTTACCGCGTTTCGGCATGTTGTTTCTGTCGCCGGTCCGAATCCAACCGAAGCCCTTATTCTTCACAACTGGGTTTCATATAAATCATCAAATCTGCCAAATGACTCGTTAGTTTAGTTGCAGTCTACTAATATTCAACTTCCTTAAAATTGGTATCGGCTGCAACATGCAACCCACTAGTCTTCTTCGAGTCTGTGCGTGATTGTTAGTGACCTGTCTGTTTAATATAACATCCTGGCAGCCTGCGTTGTTGGTGTGTACTCGCACGTTCGTGATAAACTGGGAGGGTTCTTTGCAGCTTAGTTAATGTTACCAGAAATCACACTGAAAGGTCTATATTTGAGCAGTTTCTGACTATCAAAACTGAACGATTGTTCTGTTCTTCGATTGGGGTTTGCATTTTACATAATACGTCACAGCCTTACTGACTCATAATTGTAGACGCTTTCTTGAATATTTAGCTCCCATACACCTCACTGTTCCCTGTTTCTCATTGTTTGCACCTTGGTCAGTTTGTAGCAACCGGAACTTACAGCTTGTTTTTTGTTAGTCGTGCGCTTCTTACTCGCCTCTCACAGTTTGCTCATTGATGGAGATGTTGGTGCTTTCACTGTTACAGTAGCGATGACGATGTATTCATGCTCTACATGGCCCTCTGGTCCGGACCACAATGCTATCTGGTCTCTAATGATGAATTTAAACAGCATCGATACACGGTCGGCTCTCAATTGGGCTTGCAGCTATCGCAATGGCAAGCGGTGCGTCAAATCGCGTTTGTGCGTGGACGAACCAAATCGTATGTAGTAAGTCTTACCCAGGCGTCAGCCGGTCATTGTTTAGTTACTACAGTTTATGCTAAGAAGTGTTCAGTGTTTTGTCAATTCATTTTTGTGTATTAAGTAAGCGGAGACGTTTTACTTCAATCGATAACTTCAGACAAACCGTGTTAGATGCTGGTGCGTAATAGCATCCTATTAATCAGGTTACGCATAATGGGGACTTCTTGATCACCCACAGCGCTGGTTGGATATGCAGTCTGATTGCGGCGTGATGTATGTACTAGCGCGTCTACACCCAGACTGTTGTGTGTTCGGCACTTGTACACTGTGAGAAGTTTGGTGCCGTAGGTTACCTCTGAGTTAGTGAACGATAGACCGTTCGGACTTAGTTTAGCATTATTTTTAATTGCCTTCCCCAGCACCTTTTTGTAACCTGGTTTTTAAGGTTGGTTGCAGCCGCTGCAAATAACGATGACTCAAGCGAAATACGTGCGGCCGAATAAAGGGGTTAGGTTCGTAACAAGACGTTCGTGGGCAATCCATTCCTGGTATGCTCATGCCGCAGTTATTATCACTACTTGTTAGGACGGCCGGCGATGCGACACGATGGTACAAGCCGCGTTGTAATTGCAAATGATCTTGGAGTGGAAATAAACAGACGTTTACCGACTTCATTATTATAAACCATTCGAGTGGTCACGGGATACTGTAAGTGAAGGGGGTCTGGCTGGCCACATCGCCATTTTCAAAACGTCGCGTACTCCGTATACAAACCACCAAAACTAGCTTGATTCTTGTTTCTTAAAACCTGCTTGCAAATATTATACTTGGCGAACCAAGCACAACGCATCTTCACGCTTGAATTCCGCCATTCATATGGCAAATTAGCAAATATCGCCTTTTCCTTTATTATACAGGCCGTTGATAGAATTTTGTTATCGGGCCAAGTTAAGATTTATGGCATCTTGCCGCTAATCTTCAGTGAAATGCGGTACTACTGTTTATCATCTTCTTTCCTACTCAATTTTGATCCTGGAATGTGCCTAACAGACTGCGAAAGATTGTATTGAACGACTCCTAGGTACTCGAATTCGACATATGGGTTATGCGGTCGACATTGGTGTACTCCGTGAAATTCCACAAAAAGCGCAAGACGTCTTACACCAGAGATTTCAGTTCATCAGCCTGGTAAGACCTTTCGTCCTCTAAATGTAAGGTATAGCTGTAAGATTGAAAAACCTTGTGCTTACCATTCCTGGTGATGAGCAGTTGAAGGTAGTCGAATATTTCAGGCACTTCGGGAGCTGCGTCAAAGTTAGTAGAATGTCTAACAACATAGAAAGTCGTACAGTTAAATCTTAGACGACGTTAACCAGCTTACGCCATCTTTGGCTCTGGCGTGATCTCACTCTGCCAGAGGCCGAGTGCATTGTCACTATACCAGCAGCTGTGGTATGGCTGCGAAACTTAGTCAGTCTCTGCGGAGGATGTCCACAATGTCCGTTTTTGGCAATCGGTGTCAACCTAACATTAACGGGGTGCTGCGGGAACATCGTGCCAGCAACGAAGAAGTTCGCCGATGTTTTCAAATCGGACAGACCGTTGACCCCTGAACGTGGTGATCTTGTCTCATAGGCTTTGTTGGCATGGCATGTTTTGCCAATGCTAACTCACTGTTTTCCACATCATCCTTTTGTGAGTAGGACATAAGGGATTGTTTGGTGGTCAGCATCTTATTGGCATTCGGACCGTAAAGACATTGACATGGAAACCTGTGTTATTATTACTTGACTTGTTCCCATCTTTTTGGCTCGGATCCGAAGGACAATGACCACTCGTGTTTATGTCGCGGTTTGATATGGCATTGGAGACAATGTTGACAATCTGTTTGTTTACCGATCTGACGCGTTTTGCTTTATTCCACCTCATTCTGCTCACTCCTTATATGCAACCTTTTTTTCTGTATTGTGACACCTTTGTGTTGGTTTGACCATGTAGAATTTATAAGTGAACTACAGTTGAACAGCAATGTACTGTCGCTTTAAGTATATTGGCCTTTCGTCACACAGGTGTGGTTCAATGTTTGGTCAAAAACAGATACAATTATGGCTTCAGATTGATTACCTTATGCAACATATGGTCGGACTAGGGAGTTTCATGCATACAACTGCTGACTTTTACGATGCGTTTGTAAATGAATGGTATAAAACAGCTTCGGTTGAAACATCCCTTTATTCGTACTTCTTTTACGTAGGCACCACTCCAGCACGAGACTCGAGTGCAAGGGACGATGGCCACCGGCTGGCACATACCTTACGACAACAAAGCCCTGCGGCGCTCTTACGTCCCCCCAAACTTGTGGTTATGCGTGAGACCTCATCCCGTCATAGACGATAGTGGCGCCTAATTAGAAGTCACCGGTATCCTGAACATTCGTATTGCGCAGTCGGATGATTTGATGTTCATGTGCTCAGTTTCATTTCCAGATTGGACTTTGTATACGAAGTACTCGTTTTTCACCCTACTTTTATTGGTCTATGTGTTATACATTGATAAACTGGTGCGCTGTGTTGAACACTATTCGAGTCATACCAGTCATGCCATAATACGCGACAACAGAGGAGCAAGAGTTCGATATACATCCTCATGAAACGATTGTCGCCCGAAGGCACATGGAAGGCAAAAAACATGAGGGGTAAAATAGTACGAGGAAGTCGTGTTTGGTGAATAATGCCACTTTCGGGAGAACGACAACTTCCCGGTCGTTTATGTCGCGAGACTGAGTTGACTTGAGGGACCCCACCCCGAGTCTATGACTCAAAAGTCTGATCTGCGAGACAATAGGATATAGGGTTTTCTTGGGGGCCCCAACCGGAGCTAATGACTCACTTGGCAGTGAGGGGCTTGCCTAGCCCGATGGCACAGTGAGTAAGACATTGATGTCTCATTCTGATTACTGCCGCGTGCAGTGGATGTACTCGAAGCTACATCAGGCTTTTGAGAGATAACACACGTTTTTCGGCCGTACTGGATAATACGCCGGCGGTCACGGTCAACCGTTGGACGATCGGAGTGCTCCTTGTTTCAGGGTACCAATTCTAACCCCCTTCTTCCTGATACGCAAAACAGCAGTGCCGCAACTATGAAAATAGTTCTGCTGTATGCCCATAGAATCGTGCCTCACTACCTAAGCACTCCTATGCGGTCAGTAGTGCGACATACAATCCTATGAGTGTAACTGCTTTTCGTCTGACAAGGTTGCATCTGGAAGGACCGGAGTCCTAGTCAGCATAGCCCGCCGGATCAAAACAGTACACAAGCCCGACCACCTCGCCAAGGTAATAGTAGTATAGGTCAGGGTTCGATATACAGCGGTAGCAATGACTATCTTAGGCCGCATACAGAAGTCCTGGAAGTTGTTCATTGGGTGGTGTACTTGGAAGGTTACATTTCGAACGGCAGGGTTGTGACAAATGAATTCGGAGCTGGCCGTAATAGTCTGCCTAAGTTGAAACATCTCAGTTTGAAAGTTGTATGATTACCGCTAAAGATTTTATCCTACAGTTTCGAAGCGGGGCTGCCGTAGGTTGTGTGGCAGTTAAGCGTCAGTGTGAACCACAGATGTACTGCTGTCTTTGATGATGCCGCAGATTGCGATCCTGGGACTTCGGGTTTATCGTATGCACCGCAGTGACGGTAAGAAGGTTGGGGGTGTTTTTTGGAGAAAATCGTCCACCAAATGCGGTTAGCATCTGCTAGTTCCGAGGTGCTTCTGGAGTTGGCCTGATTCCGTCTCTCATTAGAGCAGGGCGTTGATGTTTTTACGCGTCTGTCCGCAGAGTATCATCCGTGTAGTGGCGGCAGCAGGTGAGTTACAAGTTCAGCGACATCTTGAGAGTGGATAGCCTACTGTCGTAGTAAATAGTTGTTCTATGCGTGCCTATCCGGCTGTGATAGTTCCGTTATGCTATTCTTGCACAAACTGATTTCCGGAAAAGGAAAATCACATGCAAATAAAAATGCTGAAACCGTGTCTTAAAGGATTTTTCTGATTATCGCTGTACGCTTCCTCGCAAGCGTTTCCTTACTTCGTCTAATGACGTTTTGCCTATTTTACTGTTTTGTGTTGACACCCAATCTGATCCAAAACTCGCGTATATAATAACAGTAATGTCAAAACTCTGGGTCGTCTATTAATCTCAGCATACTACGTACGCTTAACTGAGACCCTATGTCATCGACGAAAAACTCGATCGTCAATGGAGAGCACAGCAGAAAGCACTCAGAATTATGACCAACACTGGCATGTAGCGGAGCGGATGCTGTTGTTTGGCATAACCATCGCTGAAGTAACGTTGATAAATGAAACGGGACAGCGAATGTGGTCCTGCGTCTCGGTTGATTTTGCTCACCAGCAAGGTCTTTCCTTTTTTTAATCTTTGACCGTGGTCATAAGGCGGTTGAGCACCGGTGCCAGCGGCGAATAAATTTCTGTGGCACAGACATTTAACAGATTCATCATCGCTCTTCGTCACCTCCACAAGTTGTGCCAACCAACTAGGCTGGGCGTGGCGGCATATGCAGTGTACAATTCACCGACACGCGCGTATTCACGTTGAACTTTAAGTGCACTATTGCCAACTCACTCAATTCCAAATCAAAACCTGTCCTGAGTCACTGGCGCACAAACATTCATAGACAATAGGTTGTACTGGTATTTTAGAATAGCTTACAGCTAATTCAGCTCGTGGTAACAAACACATATTTCGGCAGCTGAAAACTGAACTTTGAGTTGACAGAATCCACAGACAGATCAATTGAAGAAGCACGCACAATGAAACAGTTCGGTTTTGTGAAACGTTTGGACTGTGCGCTAAACAACTGTCGAACTCTGAAACCTGACAATCAACGGCACATTTTCAATGCTATTTCGAGCAAGAGATAAAGGTAACGATTCCAACCACGGAACGATGACTTTTTCAAACAATAACAATTTTATGTAGAAGGATCGAAGACGAAAAAATTACGAGGTTCATTGGTCTCAAAAAAAGAACAACGGAACAAGAACGCTATGACACAATCACAGATAAGAGTAAAAACTGTCCAATCCTTGCCCTATTTCCCAAATCGCCGCACCTGTCCCTAAACTTTCGATCAAAGCGATGCGCCTGGCCACTGACATCAACGTTGGGTAATAGACGTAGTGATCGTGACCCTCCGTGTCCCTGTAATTTGTGGACGAGCGATAAAACAAAGTGACTTGATCAAAGTAGGAGTGAAATGAAGTCTAAGAAGTACTTTATGCATTTCAGAAAATGAACATTCAATAGTAACATAATTACGCCCTCAGTAGACAAAACAAAAAGTTACCAGTACAGTTTTAATAGCCAATTCTTCTGTGAAAAAAAATGTCACAAGAAGTCATACTACGTATGGTGGCAACGAAAACGATGAACATGGATGTATGTTCGTGAGGAACATTTCTAGGTGAGAATACATATAGAAATAGTATAAACACAATCTCCGAGTTGTATTGTGGTGAGATGACAAAAATTCAGTGAGCCTGAAATGAGAAACCTCACACTCACTGAAGAGGAACACAGTTAAAAGAGGATTACATTTTGGGGATTTAAACAAATCATAGAAGAACGTGGGGCTACTAACCCCAATGAAAGTACTAACAGTGCGACACCTAAACTGCGGTGTAAGATAGAATCTAAGTATTTCACCGGTTTTGATCCAGTTTTTAACTCGCAGCCATGATCACAATAACCAGTATTTTTGGTAATCAGTTGCACTTCATCGTACACTTTTGATGTTTTTGCACTTCAACATACTTTTGTTTTGTTCAGATTGATTTGTCACTCCTGTCGTGCAGCTAAAACCACTACTCGCCTCGTGCCCTTCTTTGTATTCCATTTTCTAAGGTTCGTATCAATACACACGGTGAACGTGCTGAGTGTTTGTTTTTAATGTCGTGGTGGGAATCGGCCAGAATATCACTGTTCAGCCGTTATAACAAACCAGTACATTTGGACGTAGTAAGTGACAAGAAGTGCGTGTCAGACCAGCTGGCCGTTTTGATGAGACCATTTCACATGGCGGTCGGGGGATATATTTGAAGGCCACAACCTGCGTAGTCTTTTCAAATGAACACAAAGGTCACCTAAACGAGAAACCATCTAAGAGGCGTCCTAATCCATGAGACATAAGAGAAAGGTTTCATTATTTAGACGTGCAAGCTATAAACGCTTGAAAAAAAAGCCCAATGTTATGATGGAAACCGGTGTAGAATCGATATCTCTTCGCTGAAGCATTTGAAGGCACCGTAATCTACGGGACACAAGCGGCTATCCCGAGTTTAATATCCGAAGACAACAAAACTGGACAGGCTAACAAGTCAACGGCCGACAACATACTAACTGATAGATCCTCGTGGCTATTCTTCAACGCAAAGAAAGCAAACAGAATCCCAGCGTCACTGACGCACTCAGTGACGTTGATAAATAAATCCAAGATTAGGTCCACCAACATTTGAACATATCTTCTGAGAATAACCGGCTGCAGTTCACCTGGCACTCCCACTTTACTGACTTTCTTTTCGTTACCTGTGGTTTGCAGAGTGGAGTATTAGGTAAGGGAATTCCAATACAAATGACGAGGGAGCGTCCAGTGAACTGACAGAAGTACTGTTCAATTCCTTAAGATCACAAACAGATTCTCGTAAAGAATACCTAATGTTGCTCAACTGCTTCATTGTTTTCCTGATTTCATATCGGCTTTCGTTAATGAACAATGTTAACACAGAAGCAGGGCGGCACAACCCACCACTGGTTATCTGTGAAAGTGACTTCACAATACATTAGGTGTTCGTCTGTTTTTCATGTGTGGGAATCAGAAATTAATTTACGTCTGATGAACCTTCTCACGAGTGAACCTGCAGCATTATGTGGAACTGGACCAATCGTACGAGGCACGCGATTAGTGATCAGCTATGCCCAAAGTGCAATCTGTTGATGGCATGCTAATAGGTACTTGAAAACAGGGCTGCGCATTGCGGCCAAATCACGTGAAATGAACTTTAGAAGCATACATGACACCATCTCCTGAAAGCGTCTTACGGTGTTGATAACAACTCAACAGGTAGTTAATATTTCACAATGGTTGTACTTCACAGCAGTAAAGTCTGGGACCACTGCATTAACAGAGCAACAGATGTCACGTGAAAATCAGCTGATTGCGGTTTACGATCATGTTAAGCATATGTCCAATATGACGAAACGAACTGCTGTTAAAAAAACTGACCTGAATTTTAGGTAGTGCTCGGCTGCTTTTTCATCCCAAAGGAATTTGGCACGACTGGCGTTCACAACGTCAACAAATCTGTATATTTAAGTGGAGAAGAAACACGGTTTGAACGGTAGTGGCGGTGTGGACTTACTAAAGGTGTAGGATGTGAGGTGCTTGTAAAATTAAGTGACACTGGACAGATCTAGTTGAACGCAAAACGTGCTACACAGTTCGGTCTATTAGATAGAAAGAAGGTTACAAAAGCCACGAACCACAGTTCCTCCGCAGCAAGTCGACCGAATGCGTAAACGTCCGGACGATCCGCTTGTTTCAAACTCATTGGCAGTCCGTATTACAGCATTTCTCGCCGTTTGAGAGACTTATATGACTAAAATCGACATCTAAACAGATGGCGGCGACCCACAACTAGGTTTTTTTTTTACGATACCACAGGTTAGAGTCAAATATTACTACACTTCCCTTGATGTTTACTATGAGGGGAAAACGGGCAGCCAATTAAATCTCGCGCACAAACCGTTGTGAACGGAACGGAGACCGATTCATGGCGGCCAATGGATTACCGCATGCGGTCTGCTTGCAAGGGTTGCTGATTAAAACCAGTTATTTGAGCGTGTCCGATTCAAACGATTGAAATGATTGAATTGACCGAACAAGGCAAATTAGTGAACTGTCATATCACGATCAATGTGGTTCAGTTCAACGGCAACCAGATACCTAAATACTGTCCTTTTTTTTCAAAAAGGAGTACTAATAACTCCAACAACCTATGGTCGCTTTGCGTCGTTCAAATTGATGTTTTTCTGACATTTCGTCCTGTCAAGCAAGTGCGCAATGATGTGTAATTCAACATGGGGATTGGTCAACAATGCGTAACAAACGAAGGTATTTCTGATAGAAAGCCACAAAATTCGTTCGTTTTTCCTCAAAAAGTTGGAGTATCCAACGTCAGATAGCTTGTACGAACTACGTTCTAAGCAGCTTTAAATTTGGATCATACTGTTTAGATATACATCGGCTTACACTACCGAGCAAAGCTGACCGAAGCAGCTAATATCGCTTAGCTTGCTAGAGTCAGTTACGGCAAGCGTATAACTAAATTACAAGACATACATTACACAGGAAGAAGCTAGCAGTATGCAATTCTTCAAGCTCACCTAACAGTGCAGATACTGCGCTTCGGTATATTAGTGAGAAATGAATCAAGCGGAGTTAAACTCGTCGCTCCACTCTCGTTTTAAGATATCAACTCTACTGCAGATAGCAGCGTGCATATGCTGTAGTCTAGGTAACGTCGATCTAGCGATAATCGATTCAGTCAGGATCACGAACAAAAGCTAGTTACTATATTAGTCACATAAACGAAGCCACATGCACACAATGTGAAAACCATGTATTGAGGTATTTTTTGTTGAAAGATTAAGTACTGTTTCAACAAACAACCAAGAATAAATATCTATCTTGCATACAGTGACTTCAGAGTGGATGATTTTCTGATGATACACAACGCCCAATTCGCCCACCTGTCGTGCAACACGCGCCCAAAGCCATCGCTGATCATATGCCACTGGATTTCATGTCAATTCCATTTCGACAGTGATCACATTTTAACTTTTAAACACGCCTTTAGGTTCGTGAAAAGTCGCCGAATAAGTTCAAGAGTTGAACTATGTGGCCATTGTCTTGTTCCCTCACATGGCGCATCATGTATCAGGTTGCTTGCTGAGTGATGCTCACTGCTCCAACTTGCACATGCGTGCTCATACACTCACCGACCCGAAAACCCATCCCATATCCGAACACGCGTGCGTGGTCACCACCTATACAGTCGAACAAGTGGAACACACCAAGTAGATGTGACTGGGTGCGATCGGAGCACAGACACGCATGACGCGGTTAAACCCGGATCGGAACAGTGGAGACCACCGGGCACAAGTGTACAGAACAAAACACAGTCCTACGGCAACTGCGCTATTGCATTAAGCTTGTACGCCAGTCCTAGCGATCAAGATCCAAAACACTGGTTTAATCTTTCCACTGACTATCTTTGAAATATCGTTACTGAGTCAAAACGGAGGGAAGAAATATATCACGCGATGTTGACATTCCGACTCACTCTCATCAGCTGCCAACTGCAAACCGGCAGATTTTGTACAAACTGAACACAGCAACAATTGAACGAACCAATCACATGGTTCCGACCGTTCGCGCCCTAATAGTGCAATCAATTCCACAGCAAAGAGATTGTATAAAATCTGCCGGTTGTACGTTGGCGACTGATGAGAATAAATCGATATGTCAACATCTCGCGATATATGCCTTCTCTCTGTTTAGCCTAAATGGATAAAAGGAACTCAGTTCTCTAAATATCGCTATTTGCTAATGGGTGCCCAAACTATCATGTTTAAGAATTTCACTACAACTATACGTTAAATCGTTTTATGATAGGCCCATTTCCATAAACGAACGATTGTAGTGGAGTGAGAGGTTCGCTTTCGTCTAACTGGGCCGCGCACAATCTTCCGATTGGCGTCTACTTTAACGAAGTCTCCCAGAGTTGAAGGTACTGTCTGTCGGAATTATCGAGAGATGAAAGAGTAGAAATCCACATCACACATGTGCTCGATATCGGCGTGTGATTTGCCGATGACGAAGAAGATTTCTGTTCGAATTTTGTAGTGGTACCTGAGGATGACTATGGCTTAGAAAAGACGCAACCTGAAGACAACCAGTGAAGGCAGGTATAACCGGGAATACGGCGATCGACGCCACTGATCAACACCGCGCAACCAACTATCACACAAGTAACCCAGCAAATTCATTGGATCAAAAGTTAGCAATGCGAGCACAAGATAAACGACAGGCCACAACGAGTTCAAACAAGTAATGGACCAACGAAGATGGGCGACTGGGCTGATCAATAGATTCGGATGTTCACCATAAGCACAGCTCCATCTTGAGCTAGAATAAATACTGATCGCAGTCCAGCCTTGATTCTGATTTCGCGGAGGACGCATGGGAGTGGTACTGAAATGCGTTTCGGAAAGACGCAGGTTGTTTTGGCAGGATGATGGACGATGTTTTCGTAGTCGTAAATACTGTCCCTGCTTATAAAATCATTTGCAGAATGCCTGGATGATCTATTAACTATCCGCCACTTGTTGAAAAGTAACAAAAGAAGACTGGGCGGAGGAACTAGAAATAAAATCGATGCAGGTACGCCATTGACTGCGACACTCCGCCATCAGGAACAGCGTCTCTAACCAGCGATTTCAGTGATCACGATGACCCTATCCAGGCAGACGACACCTACCCATTTTGCTCAATGGAGCATTCAAGGTCTTCATATTTCGTGACCGCGTTGTTGGTTGACCACCACGTGGTTTTATCCAACTGTTGGTGGTCTCAGTATATAATGCTCGGTACGGTAGACGCTCAGATGGC
>LUCH01006315.1:26296-37543 GCA_013368495.1 Paragonimus heterotremus
CGCGGAAGAGGTGGCCGATGAGAGAAAATGCAGTTTGTGTGGTACAAATACGTCTTTCGCTTTCTCAGTGTCGCTTTAAAATGCGCAATAGTTCTGGTCCATGGAGTCACAATCGAGAAAAAGTGAACCAAGACAGCTTCTCATGCCACCAAACTCAGCCTGATCAAAATTTCTAACTGCGGACCGCTTTACTTGTTGTGGTATCCAGCAGCAGATACGATCAAAAGATGAGCAAAGGGTGGTCACTGTTTCCAGGTGACGATTTGATGATCGCTATATCTACCAGGTGGCTGTCACCAGTGATTAATAAATCTAGCAGTGAGCACCAAATATCAGAAAGCAACCAAAATATTTAATGGAATGGGTTCATATGCATCACGAGGTTAAATCCTTGCGTTTCGGTCTATACATCCAAAGTTTCTGCAGTCCCGTGTTAACGTGAATCGGAAGTCATAATGAGAAAACTGCCAGTCTGCAAACGAACCTCATTAATTGAGTTTATCATCTTTCACAAACGCACTTCAACGTAACAAGTAAAGGCGCTATAGGTTTGGACGTCAGACAAACTTAAACACAACCGCACGCCAACCGCTTAAGTGGATGGATATCTACGGAACTCCAGTCGACCTTCAAAATTCAAACACGCTCCGGACTGGTAGGGTGGCATACCCAAGCACAACGACTGAGATACTTTTACCTCATTGAATGAAATCCTACAGTGGTGAAGATGGCGCGGATTCATTATACAACCACGGGTAATGCTGTGATACACACGCCAACATACTAACTTTGTTTTAATAGTTTTGAATGATTCTATATTCACGATGAAAACTGAAAAGATACTATGGTACTAGTAGAGCAAATATCACATCTCAGGGCGTTCAGATGTTTCGAGAATTCTAAATTGATTACACTATATGCCACTCAGTGAATCGTCGGAAACCGAAAACAGTCTGGCTACTGAGTTTATCATTTACTTACCCCAAGGTCCGGTAACGAAGACTTCATTCAAAAATAGCCAGAAAGCAGAATTTGACCCACTGACGACATTCCCAAGTACACGCAAACTCCTGTCTGATTGAGTAAATTCGAATTAGCTTTCTTTCAAAGTTGCCGTTCTCGAAGCTGATGAGTCATTTTTTGCTCCAGAACTATGGAAAGCCTCTTCGCACGCACCGTTCCCGTGGAACATACATCGCCTTCATGAAGTGCGTTTTCGTCTATTTTCTAAGCGAAAGCTAACGGGCAAGCCTTAGGATCTAGAAGCTTTTCGCACTAAATGAAACGTGCAGGCGGGATCTCCGTCAACATATTTGACAAACACAGTGAAAAATTTTATCGGTAGCCCACGGGAACTAGACGTTTCTTTTCGGTTACATGCGTCGCCAGAGATGAACTACGCCCCCGGCGCACTCTTTGAGGCTTCTCACCTGTGAAACCTCCAATCGCCAAGTGGTTGCTGAGGTGTTCGGAGAATACTACTCAGCAGTCTACAATGTGATCCCGCCAAGCAGGTGCTCGATTCTCCCGGGCAGAAACTTTTCATACCCATTTCTTCAGCCGACTTCCCTGCGCCCGATTTTCAGTATTTTTTTAAGTTTAATACTCATATTTGAATGGGACCAGAAGGAATCCACCTCCGGATCCTCAAAAAAGCGACGATTGGCCTGGCGATGCCCCTCCATGGTTTGTTTAGCGGGACACTTCGGACCGGCACCCTTCCGAATGCATGGAAAGAGACTGTTGTCACACCTAAATTCAAGGCAGGGGATCGCATCCCTCCTGTTAGTTATCGGTCGATCAGCCTCGCCAGCACCCCATGTAAGGTAATGGAGCGTCTCTCAAAACGCTGAATCCTCAAGCATCTCTTCTCGAATAGCCTGTTCTCCTTTACTCATCATGGCTTCCTTCCCGACCGGTCGTGCATAACCAAAATGCTAATCTGCAAGGGTAGTGTACGATCTTCCACGAAGACGTTGAGCAACGAGTAGCAACAAACCAACGATCTCAAATGGTCAAAACAAGAGTGGTTCATAATGCCTCGGTACTATTGAACAAATGACCAATTTTAATAGACAGATAAACTCAACAGTTTCGATTGACTGATCGTCTCCGGGGGATAATTACAATTTGATCCCAGACAGCCTAAAGATGAACTATAAACATATAATATGGTATTCAAGCCCAACAAAGTTCTTTCGAGCAGTGAACAAGTTCAAAAACAACAGGGGAGAGCCGAGCTCCAAAAGTGTGATGCACGCACCACTCAATCAAAGTAAAACAAGCGAGAACTGGCTAGTCGCACAAATGTCGATTGATGCGACAAAGCAAAAACATCTAGGTCGAGGTGAATTAACGGCTAGAAGCGGGGGCGGTAGAATATATAGGGATAAAAGTTTTGGGAGAATAGATTCGGGGCGGATTTTCACAGGAATGACCTTCGAACTTCGATACAGGCAGCCCGACCGAGGTCAAAGACAATGACCTCATCTTTGACGCCATCTTCTTCGATTTTGCCAAAGCTTTGGCCGTGTCCAACACGGTCTCCTTGTATGTAAACCAGAAGCCTATGGGACTGAGGGAGAGGTTCTCCGTTGGATCACGTGTTCTTGGTAACAGAACTTGGAGGGTAAAAACCGGACCAGAGTTTTCTTCCCCCTCCCTGATCATTGCTCGTATTCTCCAAGGACTCGTACTTGGTCCGCTGTTGATCTTGATATACGTCAACTACCATTCCGGCCTTAGTCCTAACAATATCAATTTATGCTGATGATTTAAAAATCTGGAACACCCGTGATCCCAGTGCTAATCGGATAATTGGAGTCTCCCTGAAAGACAGCAGCTACATACATATTCTAGCGAAACCGTATCCAATCAAGCGTATCTCAAGCGCAGTCCAAATTGCTGGTTGCCATGTAACGCGCGCGCCCGCGTTCTTAACAGTCATGCGGCAGCCGAACCTCCCGCAAACACTCGATACTTCCGATCCACCGATGCCGCTGGATCTCGTGCGTGACACTGCGAACAACAGCGGTGAGTGTTGACGCCATAGAAAGCGATATAGAGCAGGGACAGAAATTAGTGGGAGGAACCAGTGGAACCGAGCAAATATATACTCAGCTAATAGTGGATTAAATGGATGCTTTGAACGATGAGGACATTTGTCTGAATTGTGGTGCTCAGAATACCAAACTTACAATGTAAAACAGACACAGATAGTATACAACGCCAATAATCAAGTGCGTAACAAACTAGTGTGTTATTCGAAAACGAATAACAGTAATCGTACATAATTTTTGACGTGCAGGGCACCAATAGGACGTTCACAAAAATCTTTGGGTTCTTTGTGCAAGTAGGTTGCAATCAACTGTAGAATTTAGTCTGATTGATTTAAAGTGTTGATGGCATCTATTTGAAAATGGAAAGAAGTTGACGGTTTGTGGAGAATGAAGGCAAACTTAACCTTACTGGAACCCACCATTTGTGTGCAATGAACATATGTAAACCACCGGTAATGTCGCTCTTCATTAAAGCTACCATTTTTCGTCAGAGTCCATCAACACTTGTCTGTACGTTCGTCTATTATTCATCAGTTGCTTTTGCAACTTTTAGACAACCAATTTATATTGTAGATGTTCCAGAATTGTCTGAACACGCGTAGTCATCGTGTCTTGGGATGCAAGTTAATTCGGCTCACGAGGCCTCCGGACTCACACAAAAGTAAACATATTTCACGTCATCTCTTATCTATCGTTTAGAAAACATTTTCGTTTGCCAAGAAGCTTTTTAGGTCACTATGTCAGTCTAATCGACAGCTATTTGATTCGCACTTGCAGGAGGTCTTGTGGCGCAAACGGAATCCCCGTAACCGTGTGGGACGACTGTTGTTTACTTTTTTCACATGCGGAGTGCCACTACCGTTAGGTTTTATTATGGTTAGTTACCAGTGGGTTTTTCAATTTCTTGTCTGTCTGTCTTCACCGTTTAGATCCCCATCTCTAGGTTTCCCAAGTTTAATGAATTGTATACGCAGAAAATATTGAAGACATGTCCGAGTAGGGCTGTTGCAAGGTACATACTACACTTTCAGTCTATCGCCAACGTCGGAAACCGGCTATTCGACATGTACCACTCCGTGGTCACACCCGGAAAGGGCAATCCCGCGAACCAACTCGTCAAACCGTTCTCTACCTTATATTACACATACGAGTTGTATATACTACAATATACTTGGATTCATCATCAAACATTGCTGATTCTGATCTATTCAGAGAATGAAATTGCTTGCTCGGTCTCGCTGATCTGGCCCATAAAGGTCTGAATATGCGGTATGCGTTCACACCTGGGGCTATGCCCACCTGAGTCACATAAGCTATGAAGAACGTCTGAGTATGCACTGTAGGTTCACACTAGTGGTCGCTCCACCCGATTGACTTAAGTTATGGTCGATGTCTGAGTATGCAGTATATGTTCGCCTTAGTAGCTGCTCCTTTCGAACCACTTTTTACCATGAACAATTTGAAGAACGGACACATGCGAGAAGTGGTGAAAAACCTGTATTAGAAGCTTTTGGGTACATGGTAACTGTCATCCTTGATTCAGTTGGTTGTCATATTGATTGAAGTATTTTTCTGCACCGCGATAGATATTTGGCGCTCTAAACATCATAGCGTGACTGGCTGACAAGTATACGTCCCGGTGATCTGCAGGCAGCTTGATTTCATTTGTTTCCGTATATTATTCCGTATGTACGCCACGCGACTTCAGTCTAGTTTGAAACAGTGCGGTAGAGTTAACAGAATTTGCTTCTGAAGATTCTCGATGATGGAGTGGGACATGATACCTTTATCTCACGCCGTTCCATATACACCGAAGATGGAAACAATCATATGGAAGCGTCATTTCCAACCATTTCTGAGAGCAACGTTTCATCGGCCAATATCTACTTGAAATCTTGCAAGCAAAGAGAGATAGTATAAATACCGTATAGACAAGGTAGCTGGAACTGTTGTCATATATGTTTCACTATCAAATGCGTTAGTGTTCCTGTTGAAATGCAATATCAACATTGTATGGTCGCACATTTCCACTTCGACCATGTCTGTGAAACGTCGCAAGATGAAGTACTCAGGATGACGTATTCCACCTTAAAAATGACAATGATCGCAATTATAAGACTTGAAAAGTGAGCTAACGCCAATAACGGGTTATTTTTGCGAAAATCGTGAAAGAAAATTTCATCACCAAACCAGTGCTTTTGGGGTCTATTCGATGTTTCAATTTTTCCATTAACACCGCTTATTTACAAATGAAGTATTGTGAGTACTTCGTTTGAAAATCCGATTTCAAAATTTCATGAAATATTTCAAAATCGAGAATTGACGCCAAAATGACCGTTCTTCCTTTTGAGTGACCTTCAATTCGAATCCGATGGAATGGATAATTGCCCAATGATCAGTAAAATGTGTAATTCAGCAAATTCAATTTTTTGTGGCCCCACATGTCGGACCATTGAACACACCTGTGAAAACGGGTGAACATTATCACGTCGATTTCCGTAAGACTGACAATCAAGTTAACCACAGAGCGAAGGGCTTTTGGATTTGCAACCAATATATTGAATCATATGAATGTGAACTTTGCGCGAAGGTCAAAGTTAAATTGATGAATTTTTGAGGGAGTGCAAAACGACTTCATCACCACAAAATATCAACGTGGAAGCGCTATTCTTATGATAGAAGTTTTCAAAAGCTCTCCAATTACTCCTGGAGCAGGCAATTTATATCGTGATACGGCTGACACTGACATACCGTCCACTACAGCAACACAGCAATGTTTCGTGGAGCCATAGAGACTCATCTGATAGCACACTTGACAAGTTTTGTTCACCTTGTTTTTCATCTTGTTATTACTCTAAATTCTATAGATATTATAGATTAGTTAGTTGGCAGTGGATGTGCAATTAATCCGACTGCTGACGTTTGTGGACCGCGTTTGAAGGTAGTAGAGCCTCGTAACAAAGCCATGGCACGCGACTGTTGTAGCTACTGGGTGCACTGCAGGTGGAACCCCGAATTCCCCATAGACTTGTTTTTGAGCCTCCGAGAACCACCCACCCAGGCCCTCAGATACCATTGTGTGACATGTCGTCTAAACATCCGTAAGGACGGTATCACTCAGGATAAAGACAGAACAAGCGAGGTAGTCAGTTCATCACCCTCTAAGACATGCAGATACAACACGCCAACGCCAGGCAACATTAGCTCGGCCACACACAACCGAAGCTCGCTGTTTCCTGAATTGGTTAGTAAACCAATTTCGACAGGCCGCACTAAGCGGAAACGTATCAAACGCTTTGCTACTTTATCTCAGCAAGCTGGGGCCTCTGAGCCTCCCATCGGCGCGAACCAGGAAAGCTCTAAATCGTTACTTGAAAGCCGTAATCACACAACCGTCTCCCATCTCGGAACACAAGGCGCAAATACGCCCAGGTGTAATCACTCTCTCGATTTCGTTAGACATAATCTCATTACTTATAATACTGCGGAAAGCGAAAACACGTTGCAAGACCACAAATAAGCTGATGATCAGTCGTAGTGGAAGTCCCTTTGTGATCTATTTAAGCTAGGTGTGAAAGATAAACTCGCGCTATGCAGGCTTCGCAAGTCTTACAAAGACGGACGCCCCCGGCTAATCCTTGTGACGCTGGGCCAGATAGAAGACGTCGACCTGGTTCTCCTAACAGCATCTTCCTTGCCTAGACTCAATGATTCTTGCCTGAGAGCGAAACCTGACTTCGTCTGGGCGATTGGGGAGACTGAACGAACTATACGTTGCAACCTCCAGAGTTCCCAGTGCGATCGGACCTGTGGTTTAGTTGCACACGGTGTACAGGAGCTGAAGGATGCGGATGCACCGCATGTGCACAAGCATGACATTGATCGGTGGAAGTTTATCCGATGCAATCTAAACCTAGACGTAGGCAAATGTGGAACATGGTCTGTTCAACGCCTTCCCCGCCAAGTACACCTGAGCTCCATCTAAGCCCCCAGACTATTGCGAATCACAAGAGTTTTGCTGTTCACTGTGCTGCAGTGGTGACATACGCTGAAAAACGGCTTCCCATATGGAATTCCACTGCACGCAGATAAACCAAGGCCTTTCACTGGTATACTACCCATGTCGACAAGTGTGGTTAAGATGACGAAGATAACGGAGTTCATCAGTAGTCCATCATCCCCGTACAGCCAAAAAACCTGGGCCAGCCGACCTCAAAAGAGTCGGCCCAGCTCACGTAATACTCGTTCCACATCTGAAGGCAGGAATTATCTCAGGTAAGTGTACGCAGTTACACACATCTAGCTGGTGGTGTATGTTTGGTGATGTTCCTTCTCTAAATAACAACTGGAGGGACTGCACTGAATTGTCGGCTCGATACTCAAGTTCACAGATGTACAGAACACATGGCTAATGTCGGACATGTCCGACCACGGGATAGAAATTCTCGGTTTCACTATCTTCCGCAAGGATCGGCTAGTCAGCGGACGTGGGGGGCGCAACAGTATAAGTTGACGCTGAATTACGCGCAGTCCCAAACAAAGACCCAGTCCTGCTTTCACTTGAAGGATACCAGTGGACACACGTTACGACACTTACCTTTCGCAAGTCGTTGTCGGTGTCATTTACCGTGTCTCGTTCGCAAATCCGGAGTTGGATTGAAGGATGCGCAGCGCAGTTAGACGGGCTACCGCAATCCCCGGACATCGCGCCACCGTTCTAGGAGACTTCAACGCCCCACATGCACGTCTCTTCATCAGGCTAACTTCTGGTACTGCGGCTGCAGAATTTTACAATCTAGTGCAGGAAGTAGGACTAACCGAGCATGCCAGTCAACCAACAAGGTAGAGAGAAAGCCACACGCCAACCCGATTAGACAAGGTGATAACTGCTGAACCCCATGTGGTGGATATACACTACGCTGGTTCGCCATTAGGTGCAAGCGACCATGCCACAATCAGTTTTCGCCTAATATGCGACGTCAAGACCACCTGCCCCTTACTATCGGCTCGACGCAACTACAGACGGGCCAACTTTTCAGAGATGCAAACGCATTCATCCCAAGCTAACTGGTCACAACCTGAAGAATGTAGCATGGTATTCGAACGTCTAGAGTGTATTGTGTTACACCTGAACACCGCGATAACCAGTTAAGTCCCACTTTACATTTGACGCCCCACCTAAAGTCGTCCGGGGCCAGACCGCGGAACAAAGAAATAAGCGAATAACCAATGGCGTAACACTGAGACTATTTATCCTGATATACTGTCTTCAACGCGACGTTTGGATTGGTCCGTTACTAGAACTCATATTGTGTCACGGTTTGGATAAGCAGAGAATCGAGTGGATTTTCACAACACGACGGTACCTATGCCGCGCTCCTGGTAGACAGTGGCTAGGGTAGCACCAACGATGCGATACGTACTAGTTTTTGATGACGAACGCGCATAGTCTTTGACTTGAACGTTCTGAAGGACAATCGATTTTCCACGGACCATTGATGCAGGGTATCTAGGACCCTTGGAAATTCTTCTGCGTCTTCAATGCAGTGCAAGATGCGCTATAACTTCCTATTGTCAGCATGCATCGCAACGGGAGTGTTACTCACGCCTGGGAGGTTGTTAGCGTGGACGAAGGAAATAGCGGACCCAGTATGGAGCCTTGTGGTACACTAGTTATTGTGTGGAATGGACTGGACAGCTCACCATTAACTCTGTGTATGTGCGACAGGGTAGGTATTGTTTGAGCCGGAAACGAATCTCACTGCATAAGCCCATATTAACCAATTTGTCCAGTAGTATACCGTGATCAACTTTATCCAACGCTTTCGTGAAGTCTGAAAACACAGCATCTATCGGGAGGCGTTTTTCGACAGGTTTTGCCCACGAGTCAGCGGCAATCAGTAGGTTGGTCGTGCATGAGTGAACGTTTCTGGAACCGTGCTGCTCCGGCGCCAAAAACAAGTGGGTATTTAAATAGTTTCTCGCTAAATTGTCCACTATGTTCTCCATCACTTTTGACATGTCTGGTAGTAGAGCAATCGGTCTGAAGTTGCTGCAACCAGTACGAGGTCTCTCCTTATTACTTGCACAGGAGGTTCCAGTTCGAGTACTATTTCTAGGGCTATTCGAAGTCCCCGATTCCGAGTATTACACGTCGTGACATCAAACCTCTCCTCTGGTACTAACACTAAGCTGTTGGCAAAGAGAGCTGGCAGCAGGCTAGCTATGATCAGTAGAATCCTTGAGACTTTCCTGGTCTAAAGATTCTCACGTATCTGCAGCACTCTTGTAAGGCCACTGCTGAAAGCCAATATTCGGGCACATGTGCCGTACTGGAAGAAAGACGTCACTACCCTAGAGACTATCCAAAGAGGAGCTACTAAGCAGGTTGATGGTCTATTTTCCTTGTCGTATGAAAACCGTCTATCCAAGCTGGAATTATTCTCTCTAGCCTACTGGCGTCTGAGGAGTGACCTTATATTAACATGTAAATCCTATATTCTCTGATTCATCACAACAGGAAGCCTTTTATGCTCGCCGATACAGCGAATCTGGGGGGCTATAGGGCCTTTTGTGCAGATGACAAAGTTTCGCTGTCCGGGTCCGCTCGACATGGAACGCACTTCTGGCAAATATTGTCATGGCAATGTCAGCGGACGCATTCAAAAGACAACCAAATGACTATTATTCCGAAATGGCCGTTGACATTCGAACACTTATAGCCCCATGTAACTTCATTGCTGTCATTTCCTCTCTCCTCCGTCTTCTCTTATTTTCCCCTGCCTTTTCCGTGTAGTCTTCCATTTCCACTCTTATATAATTAAACGGTGCAACCACCCTAGTTGCCCGACTGCTGCTAGCTGTTCCAACATTCAACACAACGCACATATCCTCAAAATTTCAGCAGTTCACGTGATCAGTGCGAACGGATAACAACCGCGGGTAACTCGAGATTTGATTAAAATTTTCTCGCTGTTATTGGCTACTCAACTTCCTGCTCCACTGGTAACCCGTGCATCGGAAAATTGCAAGGGATTACCATTTGTCGTAGCCCAATAACATACCGATTCATTAGGTATTGCAACTTTTGGGCTACATTGTATCTGGTTCTGCGTCCGCCTTATTTTGCGTATTGCTCGTTAATATTGACAATGACCTGGGTTAGAACTAGCAGTGTTGGATCTCAACTGATTAGGGCAGCGAGCATTTGCGGCCTTTATGGACGCAAAATGTCCGCGCAAAATGGTGTGCAATGCTATCAGTGTCAGAAGTTGTACCACTTCAAATTCACCGCTCTCAATGAACATAAGTACAGACAGCTTGCTTCTTCGGCAGCAAGTTCGACGAAAGTCAAGGCGCCGCTTTACGGCTGACTAGTCACGCACGCGCCGGGAAAAGTGGAGCGACTCAGAAAACCGTGAAAGCGGACATGTTCCTATTAGCACCATATGTCATTCTGTTTCTTCCATGGGTAATAGGATGGAGGAATACAAAATGACTGTTCAAAATGAAGATGGAACCCCAGACCCTGAATGAATACATAGCGTTCGCTCTCTCTGATGTTAAGGTCACCAAAAAGCAAAAGTCTTGTCAACTGCATATATAGACTAAGCAGCGGCAAATATGGAGGAGAAAGCTCTCAGAGAAGCGACAGTTGTTTTATGGGACCGCCTGCCCACAACCTCTTCTCCAAGCGGACTAGCTGAGCCAGTTTAAGAATCTTTATTCTCCACAGACGATACAATTCTCCTACTCTCGAGCAGGCTACGCATCAAAACAACTAAAATGTCACTCGGCCTTTCGGTAAACTTGCCAGCCATGCTGAGTCAAGAAACATTAGTGGAAAAATCGAAGGCTGTGAGACCCGCTAAGTTCCACCTGGAAGGCGTCTCTGTCTATCGCTCTCGGCAAGAAAAGGCGAGGCGCGAGCGACAGATTAAAACCGAATCATGGATTATGGTAAAACGGAAGCTACATATGAAGACTAAAGTCGTGGGTCCTGCTCCAGTAGTATCCGAAAGAGTAACCAACGATCCCAAATGGTCACAACAAGATTGGTTCACAAAGCCACGGTACTATTGAACAAATAATCAAAGTTAAAAAGTAGCCAACCTCAACAGTTTCGATCGACGGATCGTTTCCAGGAGGTAATTACAATTTGATGCCAAATAGGCTAAAGATTGACTAT
>LUCH01006316.1:22338-35043 GCA_013368495.1 Paragonimus heterotremus
GGCTATATTCTTTGTGAGATCTGTAGAGTAATTAATAGAAATTGAGTCCGGGCGGGGTCCGAAAATAAAATTGGATACGGCAGTGATGGAGAGACCAGCAGCAGTATGTTTTCGTTTATTCACCCTGCTATATGCAGCAAAGAGGATGGATGACGCGGTTTACATTGCGAGACGGTCAATGTAATATGGGCCCGTGTTTTGTAAGCAATTATGGATACATGTCACCAAGACCTAGATAGGAGAGGGATTAGAGTTCGCAATCAAAGCATTTGGCTCAAACGCCTGAACCTTAATGAAGCTGGTGGATGGCAGTATATTAGAACCAAAGATTGTTCCGAAAAAGGATGCCAACGTTCCTCCAGCCCGCAGCTTGGATGACTGAGAGACTGCGGTTTGTCGGACCTCTACTTATTGGCTTGTTTGGTGTTAGTGATTCTATCGGTGTGATCAACAGACCGTCTAGTGTAGCCCAATAGGTCATCTACAAGCGCAAGCCGTCATACCGCGTCAACAGCCAGTCTCGTTGTGAGTAGTAGCTAACAAAGGTGCAGAAATTTAAAGGGGTATATTAAAAACGTTTGGCAGATTCTCGTAACTGGCAGCAGTATACAGGCTTGTCGGACCATTAAAGCGATAGGTATTAGTCCTAAAAGACAGGATGCTAGGTTTTCATAGAGCAAGAATACTTAAACACAAACAGCCTTGTTAATCGATGTCACAGATGGTTTAATGGTATTCGTGGTGCATCATCTCAATCAGCGTAAATTGTTTTCGTTGACAATCGTTCCTTCAAAAACAAAAACTCTCGTTCATGGTAGCATTCTGGGTGATGTGCATAGGCTAATTTAAAAGAAATATGGACTATTAAACACCGAATAGATTAACCTCAATTCCAAAGTACGTACGACTACGAATGTACGCGTATCATATAGCTATGAGATTGTTACCTTACTAGCGTTCAAATGACAGTATTCAGCGCATGACAGGCGAGCCACGAGAAAACAAAGCGAATAATACTGTCGCAAAGTTAAGAAATCAACCTCATCGCTATGACTCATGTATCAAAGATTAAAACAAAAAACTGTTATAATGTGTAAGTAAGGCAGACTATAGCCAATTTCCAGGGTATAAACGCAGGTTACCTGTGTTGGAATCTGCAGACAGTTGGTCAGCGGGAAGTGAATGCACGGATGACGTTGATGACAGCTGAGACAAACCAGGAGCACTCGAAAGTAGAGTAGGCATGACATCTTTGGATGCCTCGTTATGGGGGTGAGAATTAGGACACGGTGAGAAGAATTTTGGCTGTTGATTAGCGAACGAACTCATGCCAGGAATATGTTTACCAGGAACAAGGGGTTGAAAAGGTTCCTCTAAACATTGCGCATCAGAACTATGTGGGCTTGAATTACTTTCTGAGTCTACTTCAGGTACCGAATCATCCGAGAATGATAAACACCCAGTAATGAAGTTGTTTGCGAGAGGATCTTGGGACGCGGAGGCGATCGATCCGAAAGGTTGAGCAGTCGATGAATGCTTTTCGCTGGAAACGTCTGCATCGAGTGGTAGTTCGCGCGGCCCAGTACGGTCATTCGTTTCAGCTGTGTAAAGGCAGAACGAACAGCATAGCATTGCCACGTAAATTGGAGTAAAAAGACCAAAAAAGTATTAAACAAAATAATTCACAGAAGAAGTAATTCAGTAACTGTTACAATCAAGAGAACACGCAATTCTATTCTGTGGAATGGCAGGCAGAAAATGATTTGTGGCATTATACTTCTGATGAGGAAATCGCCTGGAGTCTCAACAACGTCC
Organism: Paragonimus heterotremus; assembly: GCA_013368495.1. Lineage (NCBI taxonomy): Eukaryota > Metazoa > Platyhelminthes > Trematoda > Plagiorchiida > Troglotrematidae > Paragonimus > Paragonimus heterotremus. The sequence continues at coordinate 24,154 of LUCH01006316.1, forward strand.
ACAGAATAAACATGGAACGACGGGAATATCATTTTTAACTCCAACTTTGCTAAACCATCTGTCTGGTGACCAGTTTGGTGACGGCAGTCAGTTTCACGTTGACTACTTTAAGCGCTTAAATATCAAAAGAATCGGTTCAACTGCCAAAAAAGAACTTGGACTGCACGGCTGAGTTTGCTGTAGCCTGTTGTGACTGTCTGTTGCTTGCCTGTTGTTACTGACATTTATTGTGCTCGTCTGGCCAAAAGCTGTTGGATTAACGAACCCTGTTACTGGTTAGAATCAAGTCGTATCGGATTGTGTATTTTTCTTTATCTTTTTGCAAATTAATACATTCTCTAGTCTACATGTTCCACATTTGATTGATACTGCTGAACAGTTGTATTTGCACAATCAAAACAACAGTCTTTTTATTACGACTTTTTATTCATCATTGTTTTGTCGCAATTATGTCATTTTTCTACGGAAAGCAAAAAAGTCTCAGTTCATGAAAGTTTATTGACAGTCTTGCCAACTTACAGAGCCACTTATCGTTACCTATTGGCTCACTAAACCGTTCATCTGCCCAATATGCAACTCGCTCTTCGTTAAATCGCTTCAACTTATTATTATTATTATTATTATTATTATTATTATTATTGGCGTGACGGATAAACTGTTTTCCGTGAGTCGTTTGATGATTTTGGTATTATTTTGGGTCGTGCCGGTTACAACATACAGCGTCCACTTGATATCACACACTATCCCGCATACCAGTTCTGTACAACCGAGTGCTATAAGGAACCAAGATGGAAGTTCGTTACCTTTTGTATGATTACAACTGTTCTATTAAGTACCATATTAAAGCATCGTCTTCATTGCACTCAGCAACCTACGATACCAAGAGAGGTTGATTTACTAGCTTTATTTGGGCTATTTAGCGTTAACTATTCCTTCTACTGGCATCGGTCCGTTGCTCACACTTGATGTGGTACCGTTGATTACGCATTATCGACCTACTGTGAAGAGGTACAAAATCTACACGCACGTTAAAACACACTATGCTGATCAGTGTTGAATGTCGTAAGCAAACATTAAGGCAGGGAAATTCTTATCAGCAGTAAAAAAATGTTTTAGAAAACTGATGTGAAGAATGGCGCACAATGTTTACCGTTTGTAGACAATTGTGACAGTAGGATTCTCAGTAAACAGACAAAAATCAATCGTATAGGTCACACAGCATCTGGTCCAATGGTTGCTATGCGTTTAGCAGAGGGTAAGATCACACTTTAGAAGGGAGATTTACCAAAGACAGGTGAAACCAAGACTTACCAGACGAGGCTGCCGGTAAAGTCGGTGTCTCAATCAGAGCAGACGTCTGAGACTCAAGTTGTGGAGAAGGACCAGACGAAGCCGAATTGGAATAGAAAAAGCTCTTCAAGTAGCCCATCAGGCTGCTTGAAGAAGGTTCGGGGGATTGCACATCGGTTTTCGGTGGTTTTGTCTGAGAATTACGTGTGAAATGGACAACCGATTGGTTAGCATAACTGAGTGAAGGCGGCAGTGGTGGACGCGGTGGTGCAGTGCGTGAAGTGCTGACCTGTGCGACCGATTTAACTGAATGGGATAAAAAAATGTGCACGGGGTGATCAGAAGATACGGAACAAATCAAATAACAACCGTATATGAGGTTCAACCTGCATGGTTAAAACGAAGGTCATTTCTCAAGAATTATATAGAGAAAAGTATATGCCGATCAATCCAAATGAGCACTCTCCTAAGTCAAGTCAAAAAGAGATCTACCACACCTGATCAGTGAAGTTTCAGACATATACACACATTCAGTGACCATAAGATAAGATTATTTGCAAATAACAAAGAAGTAATTGAGAAATATTTTTAACGAGAAATCGAACACTACAGGTTATGCACATAAGCATTTATCAAATTCGTTAACAAAGAAAGTGAGGATTATAAGAGGAAATGATACCCTCTGTAAGGACTTTTTGCGTAAAGAATAGTTTAAACATTCCATTTGTGAAAAAGGAACACACTCAAAAAATACGACGGAACGAGTATAAATAAGTATTAAACAGCGTGTGGAAAAAATACATACAAAGTGTAAAGTGGTGAGAAGAAATCGATTGAACTAAGCCACATATGACGCTAGCGACTTGTACGTTCAAAACCTTCAGAAGAAGATCGGAAAACACAACAGAAGAGCAACAGAACCAATGCGAGAGAATGACAATCAGCAAAAAGTCTATTTAACTTTTGAACTGAGGATGGAGTATCAAATTTAGAAAAGGAGTCTATCGATGCGAACGAACCAAAAAAGCGTAATGTCAGTATATCAGACCGCAGAGTACCTTGGTATACACAAGCGGCATGTACTAAGAACACAAGACACATAACCACGGCAAACAGATAACACGTTTGAAAACAAAGCGGAATTCGTTTCTTTCAAGAAATCACGCAACTTAAGTTATCCTTCGTGGCACGTTGGAAATCCGTTTTCTGGACAGACCAGATTCTACGGATATGAAAAAAACCAATTACGCGGTGGAACATGCGTAATGCAACACAACCATCCTTTTTAAAAACAAACCATTGTTTTTTAAATAAATAGGATGCTGATAAACCACAACTATCCAGGAAGAAGATTTTGATGACCAGCGCCGATTTACGAACGTTTAACAATCAACATATGGATCCATTCATAGAGTAGCTTAAAGATAATGAAGTCAAGGTCACCCGCTGGAATAACGATAACCTCGATTTGGGAGACTTATACGTGCTCTACTCATGTAGGAATTGGCAAGTAACTAAGGTATTCAATCTGCACATCAGGACCCTGGGAGAAGTCGAATATGATCATGAAATTGTCAGATCATCAAGATCAGGCAAAGGTACCCCAATCACTGTACTGAGCTGTGAAGCATGTCATCAAGATTTTGGCACAACACAAGGTCACATGAGACATGCGAAATCACACGGAGGGCTGCATACCGCCTGGTTACCAAAACCAGAGTAAGTGCCGCCGGGATAACTTGAATATGAACCCGCAAGCGAGTGGTCGGTATTAGTGCGATCGATCGACAGGAATTGTTGAAGGTTGGTGGCTTTCTATGTCAAACGGTAAGGACCATAAAAGTGTGAATTGATGTGATTCACTGCAATGAATTAGACCGACAGAACTGGACCTAAATCAACAGGTTGGTAGATAGCTCTGTGTGATAATGTACAAATTACCATGAGATTATCCACATTGTCACACATATGGATTCACGAATCTCAGGTCGAGTATGACCCTGAAGTAGTTACTCAGTCTTCCTTTCAAACATGATGAAATGCTATTCAAAACAAGAGGGAAATAACCGAGTGTCGCAACATAATTCATTCACAGTGGACTAAGTTGAATAGGCTTTAAAACGGTGGGTCCATAGCAGCTTTTGCCAGCCTTCGGCGATACTATGCAATGGCGAAAGTCAAGAACAACAACATAGTCACCTATCATGATCACCTCACTGTGTTCAACTGCAATGGTAGTTAAAAATATTCTACGACATGACAATTCCAAGTACCTAATCATAAGCATGTGTACAGATGATCTTCAGTCTAACGAAGGAAAGATCCGCTAAAGCATACGATAACAATAACATGCATTAAGTAGTTACGCACTTCTATAAACTGAGTGATAGATGCATACCAAAGTGGTGATCAGTAAGACCGAACGCACTGTTTGTATAATAAAAATTTAGACAGATGATCAATTAACTATGAAAACATGTAGGCAACATCGCGATTTAATTACGGGCATAGGCACGTGTACAGACGAGCCAGAGTATGATCGAGTCATATCACGTGACAGACAATTGCTGTCGGCATTATCAAGTGAGAAGCTAAACGAAAGCGACTTGCTCTAGAAAGCAGCATCAAAAATAATCCTGAAATTTCAAAATTCCGATAGAAAAATAGAGCAAAAAGATGCAAACTGTACGATGGAGTGTGACTGAGTGCATGTATCGTGGTATCAGACAGACACACTCGACTAGATGCATCACACCCAACTGGGAAGAATATCGGGAAAGCAAAAATGGCGGAGATTAAGGTAGACTGGTTCCAGTCAGACGGGAACCATGTTCAGAGTTCTTGAGGATGAACAAGGCGATGCTGGCAACGAAACTACAACGTTTTCGTATTGGCCCGTCACCGTGACCGACGCCAAAAGACGCCTGTGTATAACTGCCACCATAAGTGGCTGACGCTAAACCTCACGTGGTTCAATTCACATACTGTGTATCCACTATAAACTCGAAGGAATAAGACCAAGGGGTGCGTGTGTGGTCCGACCTGTCAGGATTGGTTAGCCAGATGAAGGTAAAAGCTCCATAACTCCGACAAGAAGAAAGCCCAGTGGTAAGATCCGAAGTATGAAGAAAGATATTGGAAACATAAGGCACGAAAAAGTTAAATATAGAAACACGTATTAATGATTTCTATGTAAGGTTATGATGTTAGCATCATAAATTTGGACGGAAAACTATGCAAAAATTTCAGCACAGTGCACCAGCAAAGCTGAAGAAAAGAAAAATGAGGCTATCCTGACTTAAGTTCCTGAAAAGGAAAGCACGTGATTTAGGAAAAGACGGAGGACACTGGTTGATACGAACGAGAAATATACATAACTGGCAATTTATCTGCGCCCAATACACTCGCTACCATTTTGTTTACGGTTTGCTGTGAGTACGTTGACGACATACCAATACGATGTGGTCAGCAAATATGATTATATATGGTCACAGCGCCAAGACCTATGACGTTCAAAGTTCCGTTGCGTACCGCGCGCGTCAATTTACGGTCGCTCAACTGTCGTTCGCCGAAATTTCGGAAGCGCATCCGAATAGTACTCTTCCAGACGGTTCGGTTTAAGGTTGTGTTACCCCGCGGTCCAAGATTGATAGTACAACGCGAGAAACTTACTTGGATAATATCGCAGTATTACAGCTTCTGGCAGAGAGAAATTCGCTCACCTGCTTTTAGTTGCCCATACAGCAGATGCCTCGGAATCCGCTTGTTAGCCATTCTGTATGGGCCGGCTAACGATGCTAGCTGAGCAACAACATGGGTTTAATCTTGTTCGTGTCTGTTCGGCGAAACAGTCAGGTGTTCAGAACCGTAGCTGACCACCGAATATCCAAGATCGCCCTAGACAGTGCGAATGAAGACGGCTCAGAAGCCGAACGCTCGGCTGATAAAATGTCTAATTTTCACAGCCATACAACAAAGTGGACAGCGCCAATGCACGACATACAGGCAGTTTCCTTCTCATCTTTAGGCAGCGGTTTTTCTAGACACGTCTATCAAGAAGTCCGAAAGCCACACGAGCTTACAATTCTCGATCAACGAACAGATCCGTCAATAAGTTGCTGCTCAAGCAGTCCACAATGTCACCATTGATGCGGATTTAGCACAAGCACTTGCACCCAGAGAAAGCTTGCAGAAATAAAATCTTTCTGTTTTTAGTCAAATATCTTCGGATTACTTTGAATAACAACAGGATATGGTCACTTCATGTCACTGGTGTTTTCACCGAGGCTTTCGTCTTATATCTGACAATTAACTCCTTCCTCCATTCTCTGACACTTGGTTAGTTGTCATATGAAGACTTGTAGGCTTCTCAACTGGATGTATTGTTCACCTGTCGTTTTACCTGGTCTGTTTGTAAAGGACTGTCAGATCCTTAAAATACCTATCTCGTTGCAATCACATTCTCCTTGGACAATCCACTGATCTTATTGTACCTCATCATTTCAAAATGTGTGTGTGTATTCGAGTCTCTCTAAGTGTGTTTCCACACCTCACACTAGACCATTGTACAAACATTTATTTTCACGTACTCGGGCTTACTGTTCTTCCGTTACTCCTTAGTGAGCTCGACTTCTACATAATCTTCACCTTCGCATTTTTGAATTATCTTTAAAACTGAATTAACTGATGGCTTTCACAACTAATGACGACTGTGGCCGATTTCCTTAACCCATGCTTGAGTTCCACGGTTGCACTAATAATTTAGCGACTTAGACACTTCCATTTCGATGTCCCTCATTTGTCAAGAATGTGTGTATGTAAAAAAGCTGCAAATTGACTCCTCGGGGTGTATAAAGCATCTTAGTGACCTGAAGAGACCAAGTTCAAATTTGGACGCCACGGTCAAGAAAGCCGTGGCTAATCATTGCAATTCTTCCTCACTGTACGCACTGTCATCTGCAAACAACAGCATCCGAAAGTTCGAGTCAAGTAGCGTGTTTGTAACTCCGAAGCGTTTAATATTCAGCAGAAGATCATCCGCGCGGCATCCTAGTAAAACACTGCTCTCCCCGTTATGAAGAGTATTGCGACTAAATAAAGGCTGAACAGGACCGGAGCAAAGACACAACCCTGCATCACACCAACGATGCTTTCGAAATCGTCGAAGGTCGATGCGCCCGATTCCACATTCTCTTTCATACCCGCATGTAACATTTTATTTAAAGTGACGAAATTAGCTGGACAGCAAAACCCACCAAGCACCATCCACAATAATTCGCGGCTAGGTGAATCAAGCGCTTTGGTGAACTCCATAGAACACATAACGACTGGATGCGTTCACGGAACTTTTCCCGCAGTTGGCGACCGACGAACACCAAGGGTCAGAATCCATACTGCTCCTCAGGAGCATTCGTCTCTAGGATTTCCGCATTAAGCTGACCGAGAGGTATTGCTGCTAGAACCTTTTAAACGTAGCACAGTAAACTGATTTTCTGACAGCTGTCTGTGCTCTGCTAGGTACACTGATGGCATCTTTGAACTGGAGCAGGACTGTTTACTCTTTCAAGATGACGCAAACCAACCGAAGAAGGACATGATCAAAAAGTGGGTCGTCATACTTCAAAGGTTGCCCTGGTAGCCCATACTCACCCACAGCTTTTCCGTTTCCCAACTGCGCAGATCCGGAGAGCAAGCGATCTTTTGGTTGCATTTCGTGGCACGGTATTTGTAGTCAACCGACCATCATCCTCATTTCAGCTGCACTGAACCTGACTAGAAATTACTGTGGCTCGGGTCGTCGAAGTCCTCTGATCAGTGGGAGCAAGTTCGTTCGGTAAGCTGTCAAAATGTTTGCGTCAGATCCTCACGATATTTTCTGGTTGTGTACACGAAATGCCATGGGTGCCGCCCACTAGTGTTTTGGCTGAGTGAATGTAGGGAACGAAAAGCACTTTAAATGAACTACAGGACTTGTGCTGTCAGCGGTCAATACGTCCTTGCATCAACTCACCTTGCCTTTCCACCAGTCTTGCTCGGTTGTTTATCAACGTCGGGATTAGAACTCCGGTCACGCCTTCATGAGACAACCATGTGGATCAGTACGTCGCTGATTTCATATTAAGCACGGTTGGAATATCACACAAAAAAAAACGTTCAGTCACAACCACTTGTGAGTAATCCTCAGATTGCCCGACCGCCTGGGAAGGATACACAGTAACTCGAAAGGAGTTGATTGAAAAGGTCCATGGGAATGCTACAGATGTGATCAATCGTCAGTGATATACGACGAGCATCTACCAAAGTAGCTGCGCCAATCAATGGGTCAGCCAGATAACAGCCGTGTGTCAACTAGCCGAAGCTCGGCTCATCAATCAGTAGACATTTGGCACAGACTAGAAACACAAGCGAAATAGTTTCATCGTTCCGCGTGATCACAATGTGCAACCGAGTTAGACTGCTCAAGTCTATTGAGGCCTTGTTAGTCACTTGCGACAAGCCACAACTGTGCGTCCAAAAGTGGAAAACTTACGTTGCGCTTGCCTTGGTATTCCCAACCAGGGTCAAGGTGGCATTAACAAACCACGGGTAATTATTCAGTTTTAAGCTAACCGTTCGTTCATTTCCATTTCAAGTGTTACACGTTTACAATTGAAAGGACGGCACGAAATGAATCCATCTCACGAACCTCATATTCCTTTTACATTATTCAAGTCGAGGAAGGAGGCAAACGGTTTTCATCAGTTTATGAGGAACGATCAGTCTCTTTATCTCCACGCGACTACTCAGAGAGGAACGAAACGTTCCAAAGTGAAAACATGACAGCATACAATGTAGACACTGTGCAGCAAAGTTGGGAAAAAGAATAAAATAATGTTGACAAGCCAAAATAATCGAATGTAAAAGGGAAACTGTGTAGCGTGAAATTCTGTCAATGGGTGGCAAAATTTACAAAGCGAGTAAATGATCCATCTCGCTCTACGGTTTGGATGCCTGGTTCATTAACGAGAAAATGAATCTCAGCTCACGGTTACCAAATACCGCTGAACCAGATGAGGTAATTGTGTGAACAACTCCAGTCTGACACCATCTGGCTAAAAAAGTTTCAAGTCCGCGAGTGATGACCGAAGTGAAAAATTAAAATCGATGACGGTGAAATTTCGCATTTCCTACATAAACGGTGCGCCTGTGGCGCTATGTAACGCTTAGCGGGGTTACATGCTGCTGTGCCGAAACACAACGTGGCGAGCACGTGATCAGTGGCTATGTTGAATAACGGTAAGGATCGCATGACCCCTGAAACTGGTAGACGGAGATGTTATCATATATGATGCTGTGCGGCAGTATACATATAGCACTTCGGTTATTGATCTCGTAAATTTACGTGCGAACCGTCTGTAAGATAGAAGAGTTTCTAGAGTTCAGTGACAGTCTAATCCAGCAGATATCGGATCAAATAGATCAGAAAAAGAGAGATATTAAGAATCAAACAGCCTCCATTTGCTTCAGCATACGTGCATAAATGAATTAGAAGGGCAACAACTAGAGCTCAGCCTGTTGAACTACGTCGAAAAATGGTTTCCATCACACGAATAAACCCGATATTAGTTACAGACTGCATCATATGGTGGGATTATTGTGTAGTAAGCCCTCATTGCTTTCTTTTCTTTTATCCATAAGAATTACAGCTGGTTTCTTTTCTTAAGTTTATAGGGCAGTTAAGCATCGGTGTCAACCTTTGATGTACTGCAGCCAACAATGACAGACGAAACATAAATACAAAAATTCGTGGTATCAACCAACATGGATGAGAGAGTGGCCTACTGAGAATGACATCGCTGGTTAGTTCCAATAACTCGATCGGATAATCACATCTAAGACGAGGAGAAAAGCAAGAGTCGTGAATCAAGCTCACGTGCAACAACCCTGCTGCAAAACCTCAACCATTGCAACCGATCATCAACTCTGTCTACTGAAGATCAGAAAACAGAATCGGTGCAGTAGTATCACATCTATGATGGGCAGTAGCACGTCGGTATAACAAACAGAACAATGAACCCCTAAACTCCACTCAACATTTCACCAAAGTAAGTAAACTGTAATGAAACCTGCCTATTCTGGACAACAGAAAGAGCAACATACTTGTGGTAGGTTTAAAGTATGTCTCGGATACGGACGTCGAAGAAGGAGAAACAAATTTAGCTGATACCGGAGGTCTCACTGGTCTGGAATCACACTCTCGTTCGTTTTTGAGACGAGCCTTGATTATTTCAGCCTGCTTAAAACATTGCACGGTCTGAAAGTATGGACAGTAGGAAAAAGCAACCAGATCACAAAACGAGTAAATTAACTGGAATATTTGCATACAATAAGAAACAAAACAGAACACATCAGGAACAGTTGACCTGATACATTAGGGAGCATATTATATGGAAAATACAGAAAATGGCAAACGAAGACCTTTCAACTGTTATGCCATTGACACCTAGAGGAAAGCGAAAGAAATAAGCTTTTTGATTTGGACTTTTCAGAATGAAACTGAAAAACTTAGTCGTCATTCCCAAGTAAAACTTCCAATTAAAAACACCACACTTTTACGATCTAAAATCAACTGCACAATCGCCGAGGATTAATAAGATTTGCTACAGAGCAGTGTCAAGGAAAGTAATTCGTCAACAAGAGACCACTACGAAGCTGATGATCAACCGTTTCAAGTAACTTTCGAAGGTAACAGTGAAATCAATGAGTTTTCCATCCTCAGCAGTCACATTCGGTAATTTTAAATAAACGCCGTTAGTTTGACAACAATGGTAGTTTTGAAAAGAGATCAAAAGTGACTTAAACACCCAATTACACTAGACCTGATCTAAACGAGAAAATTCAGTAATTCCAAGTGAAGATGTGTAGAGTAGGTTCAGTGATTTCATCGCAACACCTCCTTCAGTGAACTAGATTCAAAACACGCGGGCAATTACTCCAAAGCAAAAAAGTTGGGTGGGCGCCATAAAAATTCAATCTTACTGCGTTCTCTTTTAGTAGAAGCAATAAAACAGGAGGTATCTGGCATCTCAGACATGGCGCTGTCGGAACAATAAATTAACCAACATTATAGTAGATTGATTTAAAGAAGCGTAGAAGACAAAAAAAATCGAGCGGAAATAACTGTCATCTACTGGACGCAAGATATATGAGGTAAGTGGATTATTAGTTTACACATCGTACACCATTTACTTCCGTGCGGCATACAAGGTCACGTGTGAGGGAAAGAATACAGTCGAAATACCGAGACTCAGCAAATCTGAACACACTACGCGTGACCGGTAATTAGCGGAGAAACTAGTGGCCCACCTCGAAATCTGATATACCGAACAGACAGAAAACGGCGGAAGTGTTTGGTCGGCATACAGAAAGACACAACAAGGGACAACGCATACCTCTTCGCAAATAATAATCACTATTAAGTCTGACTGAAAATGTCAGTCAATAGCCCCTCCCGAACCGTATTCCTGTGCTACAAACATATTCAGCACGTCAAATCATTGCGTATGGGTCCGTGAATCGTGTGAGAATGTCGTCTGCTTAAGTCCTTTTGAACGGGCGTGT
>LUCH01006318.1:3910-17751 GCA_013368495.1 Paragonimus heterotremus
CCTAGGCGCTGTTGCCAGAACTGTACTCAGTGCTTCTCAGCTGAGGAAAGTTCATTGATTACTTTGCATTCGGCCTCCATGCAGCGCAAAATCTTTAGAGTCTTGTGTTCTTATTCTCGGTCACACTTATTTTCGTATCGTCAACCTACGTGTAACAGCAGCCTGAGATTGTCTAGCTGTAGTAGTTTTCGCAGTAATCACATGAACTATGGTTGAACATTCCGCATTTTCCATGGACAGATTTGCTACGAAAATCATATTCGAAGAACCGGTCATATCTTAGTTATTAACCATCTGTTGTAGCTGCCAAAATCCATCGCGTAGCTTGCATTACCCCCTTGGACAACAGTGGACAGTGGCAGTTAACGTTGCTTAAAAAGAACACAGTCGTTGCTACTTGCCATGTGCACTGGCAGAATATTCGCTCGTTTAGCCTGAATGCAACAACTTGTTTTTGCTTAGCTCCCGGCTGCGATCGATCATGTGACGTTCGGTGCACGTTATTGCATTATAATTTCATTCGGTTCAACACATTTCCATTGAATTTGGGATACTGCTCGTCACATACGAAAATGTGATAATCTGTTTGAATGTAGGAGATTGGCCGATGAATCACAGTTTCTCCGTAAGATGTTAGGTGAAACGGTACGTATGGAGACACAAAGCTTACCGACTCAACGATGACGGATATTGTCATCGTGCTAAGTGATGGTGCGTCAGTCCATTTGTGAGGTTTTATCTGATCAGCCCCTACAAATAAACGACCTTCCTTGTTGACATCAGAAACGCATTTGGTGTCATTGCTGTCTATCAAATTGACAAATTTTCAGGCTACTACAACCGTGTGCGGTAATTTAGGTCGTTTGTACGGCGAAACGGTTGTTGTCAAGGTGAGTTCACACTGATTACGTCGTTCATTTTTGTTCAGCTGTGTACGGTACTCGGGATATGGTTTTTATCGCGACAGAGAGGTGATGCATGTGGCTGATCCGTTCGAAAATCGATTAATGGAAGAGTGAATGGCATTCCGTAGAAAGCAACCGGGCAATAAATGCTGGCAAGCGCGTGTACCTACGTAAAGGTGCAACAAATCGAGCTTAGACCGGCGTCCCTTTTTCAGTGGGATCCGAGTCGGCTGTCGGATGTTAGTTGATCCTGACCACTTTTTTTTGTCTACCTGTGTGTCGTGTACATGTACGATCTGTCAGGACTAAACACTGAAACCTACTTCGTACTTTTTTTCTAAGTACATGTACAGTTTTCGTCTATGTTTGTTTCTATCACAACAGCCTTTATCTGACTGGTACATTGTGAAACGCCTGTTGGGCTATATTTGGCCGTCGGATCGTCCGGAAATTCGATTGCGTGTGGTGGCTGCACTGGCCTTACTCTTTTCCGCCAAGTTGGTTAATGTGATGGTCCCGTTTGTGTTCAAATATGCGGTCGACTGTTTCTCGGGTAACACACCAGTCATGTTATCGGACGTCCATCCGGCCACAGCTGCGACTACTATCCTGTTGTGTTGTGAGTTGTTTTTTTTACAAATAATTATGTCATTCTCATCACCTTTGCGTTTCATTGTGGTCCAGCGACCACCATCCTGCTATGGTTACGCGTAATTTAGGTCTTGCAAGCTTGTTTATGAGTCTGCATGGCTTCTAACACTGCAACACCAGGTGAACTTTGCTGCTCCTGGTCTGCCAATCTTTCTGACGAGAAGTCAGTGGTGAATTGGAGGATTTATTTGTGTAATTTTTGTCCCAATCCAAAGGGGCCTCATGACAGTATTTGACTGTCAACCGTTATATTGAGTGATACTACAGGAATTTTTAGGTTGCTGGCTAATCATTGACTTTTCCCGCAAGTCATCTGAGACGTATGTGATTTGTTTACCAGTCTATGCATTCTTTACTCACTTCCGATTCAAGCGTTGCATGAACCAGTCGAACTACCATTAGCAGCGATGAGGTCGTAGCTCCGCATGTCTTTTTAGGTGTGGAACTGTCTTACCGAGTGTTTTTAAGGTCTAACATGTTTTTTAATTGTCTGATGTACTTCTTATGAGATAAATGGAAAATGTGTTTCCGTTAATTAGGACACTACTTCTTATCCGGCTTTGGCGGTGGACTGCGTTTGTACCATCGTGATTACGTTCGCTGGAGCATTCTGTCCCAGTAGTCCACTTCGTCACATAATAATTAACGACCACCGCAACCTCTTCGCTACCATAAGTCATTAATTTAATGAAGAACAATCCCGTAATCCATTCCTCTTCGGGCTAGATACAAATCCAAAGACAGGCATTTAACTCAATCAATGAAATAACGCGTTATCTGTGGGGTAAAAACAATTGTTGATGGCCGTGATAGAGCTGTTTGGAAATATTGTTATGCCTTTACTTGATACTTCACTATTTCTTTGTCATCACATAATGTTTTCTAGGTTTGAGCATCCTCACTGTTTTGTGTACGAGTAAGAAGATTGAAATCCAATGAATTAGGCTTTACTCATCTGAGAGTGTGAGATGTTCACCGAAACGACAAGAGGTGCTGCATTACTAAGTTAATCTAAAAAGATTGCATTGCTTTAATCACACTCGTTTGACCGTTTAACCAACCTCAGTTTCAATTTAGTACACGATGGATATTATTGTATCACGGTTTCAATACCTCTGGTGGAAAACGGAAGGTTTTCCCTGTCAGGATGACAAGGAGTTTCACGCAGAGAAATCAAATATCTAACAATGAGCACACCGAAATAAAAACTTCGAAAGGACATACCGGCTGCTTTGTTTTCGCTACCAAGTCTGTAGACAATAGCGAAAAGAAAAATGAAGCTCGACACGCTATCGCTGTGTTTTATCGTCCTTTATTTTTCGATTAAGGTCATACGTAAATGCAACAGAACGATGAACCATGCTAACTTTTAGATGTATACCCAGCAGGTACTATTTCAACTTCTGAATAGTCTCTACGGTCGCACACGTTTCCTTTTCGCCACGGTATGATCATTTAAACTTTACTTTTCTGTAAGTAACAATTTTGGACGAATAAGTTTCAAGTACTCGTGGAGCTTTCCGATTCACTGCGGCCATCGCAACACAGATTCACTCTTGTTTGTGGTCTTTCAAACAGTGGAAACCTCCTCCGAAACCAAAGAGAGTTTTTCTGTCAAGAAAGATCATCTTTCTATCGGAAACCGTAGTGATATATGCTCAGCACTCGTTGTGATTTCATTTTATGTGGGGTTCCTAATTCTCAATCTTTTCGAAGCGGGTTTCATCGTTCATTTGGAACTTTGTTAGCCAAACGGCTTAATTTTGTTTGCTGTGAATGCATATTTGTTATGATTCGATGCCAGACAATGTTTTCCGGCTAGGGCTAAGATTCTCTTCAGATTCTCCTCGTGTCCCTAAGGATTTTTTTTTAACCAAAGACCGTAATGCTATCGACGTAGGCAACAGCTCCTCCAAGTCTTCCTTCCGTATAATTTTATCGGTTGTTCCTGTCGGGTATACCTCCAAATCGATGCAAGTTATACGCTTCGAAAGCCTTATATATTCTATCATCTTGTACAGTAGGGATGTGATGGTATACACATTTTAGGCCAAACGCGCTAAAAAGTTACTATTTGAATATTTTCTCCACCAAGTTGTCCATTCTTCGTAAAGGATATGCGTCGATATAAGTAAACCGGTTGATTGTTTTTGTAAATTTGATCACCATCCGCTTTTTTAATGTTGTTTGATCGCAACGAGCACTTGGGCTTACCAGAGAGCTTTAAACGGTTCTACCGTGTTACTTGTATAGTCTCTATGTTTCTACTCGAATGTTCAATTCGTCTTCAAAAATTTTACGAAACGGGATTTTTAAGGATAGTTGAGACAGTGACCTGTTTTAAAGTGAGGCCACACATAAAATGACTGTTCACCCCTCTCAAGGAGAATCCTTGACTTCTTGCATATTTTGAGAAAATCTTATCTCAACAAAGGATCTACACAGTGATCCGGAAAAACAGCAAGTTTAGCCGGAACTTAAAATCATCAACTGATGACGCTATTACGGTAACCTGTGATAAAGCGTTTCAAATTTGACACAGCCGGACTTTGAATGGATGGTGCGTACGAATTATGTGGCTTAATCAGTGTCGCTCCTCCATCATCATCAGCACTACTGTTTCGAACATGGGATCGGTCTGTCGCTGGACCGGTAATGATCTACGAAGCAGTATCTTAATAAATCTGTAAAAATGTATGAAAAGTAGGAGGAAAGAAAAAACGTTGAAGCTTCATACAAAGGAGAGTCAACAACCTAGCGGATGCAGTCACACTACCACATTAGAGTTCCAAACTAGCGATGTGGATGGTTACCAATCTCCAAATTGGGCAGACAGCATTTACCAATCTCGCTCGGCGGAACAGTCAAGTGTTCTCATATTCCATGAACACGTCCGGGTCAAACTAACTGGCATTGCAAACTGCTGTTAATTGACAAGTGAATGTCTGCAATGCCACAAGTGACAAAGGTTGGCGAATACAATACCTGCGTTCGTTTTCCTTTCGGATACTTCGTCAAGTAGGTGGAACAGTCCACAGTATTGAACATTATACCCACATTAATAAAAATGGGTTCAATGCCAACACTACACTGTGAAGGTTCACAGACCGTACTACGTAGACCAGTCATTTTTTTGAATCAGTTCAGCATGTTTTGCACGCTTTCTGTTGAAGAGCTCAGTAAAGCAGTGTCTTCCACGTACTCAATAGGAGTCATCTTACAGCCCGGAAACATCTCTGGCATGAGTTCCTTTGAATCTCCGAGAGCTTCTTCCTGAATATCGTCCATCATACTTTTGAAGGGGAACGGGAAAAATGGACCCCCCTGTTGAACGCCTCTTGACCTGGGAAACGTTTGAGATATTTGCTAGTAAATGCGCATTATGCACTCAGGGTGGACATAAAACGCCCTCATCAAATTGGCACTTCTCTGGTACTCCTTTGGTGCGAAGACAGCCCCAGAGAGCATGTTGAGCAATCCAGCCGAAAGTACCTTTCAAATTCAAAAACGCCGCAACTGTTGGCTGGGAAAACGAATGTTTATCGCAAGGTAACTAAATGACTGACTTACCGGCGACCTGGCTGGAAACTTACCTGTTCTATTCTTACCTGGTTCCATCTGTAGTCCGGAAGTCACTGCTGCGATAGAAACAAGGTTAATACCTCTTTGGTTATCCCATAATGTCCTGGAACTACTATTGGTGTAACTGTCACCTGTTATCTTCTGAAGGTCTGCAACTCTGCTGTCACTTTGCTTCCATTCACTAAAGTATTTTTGAAATCCTGGCATTCCTTTTCTTCTGACTACATTGATGCAAACCAATGCAGTACGTGCATGCATTACATACGAGTAGCAAGGGATTTTTAGTTTAGTTGAACATTCATCACAATTAGTCGCATCTATCACATTCCTGTAGACTTTTTCTGTTAACTCTTTTCGAAAAGAAGTTCTGGACTTGGATTTTCTTGTTAGTGCTGTTCACAAGTACATATCCTTGCTCCGTCCGGGACTAGAACTTGCTTTCCTGAGACAACCGTGTGAATCACTACACCGTTGACCTCACATTAAGCATGACGAGACCCTGTACAGTCATGCTTATTCTGCCCCTTCTCATAATCAAGAATAACAGTAGGTCGACTACTGTTGTTCTATGGTCATACAATCTCTACTGTGATTGTGTGCGGTCTAGGATATCGTCAGGACGCCCAGACAAACACAACAAAGTCTTTGTGGTTCTCATTGAGAGACTTTGAGATACGTAATGTTTGATCGTTTGGGCTATCGAGGTTAACGAGACTCGAGTCTTCAGCCGTGTCATTTATAGTCAACCTCTCTGTTGCATGGTAACAACCACTGCACAGCACATCAGTAAATTACGTGGCCGAAATGATCAGATTTTTAGCGGTTTACTAGATGCTACCCACGTCTTTTACCTTCGATCCTTCTGATCACGATACCTGCCCCAAATTGAATAATACCCACGTGTGTATTTGAGTATGCCTCAGCTGTTTTTCGGTTCGGCACAAGAGTGAACAGATATTTGTGTGGCGATCCACTGCGAGATATCTGATGCCCTAAAGCCAATCGTACGCATTGTCTGGTTTGACTCACTTTTGCGGCGTCGCAGTGGGGCGACGACCCTCACACGGCTTACGCAGTGAAAACATGGAACGCGAAGGAAGACAAGAGCGAAAGAAAGTCAACATTGAGCTGGAAAACTAGCACTCCTTTCAACCTGTTATGGATCGTGTGACAGTGTTTTTGGTCTCTTCACCAGTAGGCCATGATGACTAAAACAGCTTTTTCCATGTTTAGCATCCACGGATTTAAAGGTTTGTTTCGCCTCAACCCGATTATATTTACTTCATCAATGCAGAAAGAAGACATATGTTGCGATATGTTAACATTTTTGTTACTCATCACTCGCAAATGCAAAACATGCGAGTTATATATGACATACAAATAGAAATAAACCGGGTATGGGTACGTATACAGTCGCATCACGTATTATATCATCACCACCACGGCAACCCTATGGGTTGCTTCAACCACTTCTGTGCACATAGCGCCGGCTGGTGAGTTCTGATCAACGTGGCTTCGCTAAAAGTCAATAGCTTCGGGTTCTGTTGAGGTAACGATATTTTGAATGATCTAAGTAGTTCACCGTGATGACCTGTTGTCATGAGGTGTCTGGCAATCGATGATGCGATGCTTCAATTAATGGATTCACCGGTTTCAGATTGTTGTGTCATGGGTTGTTTTAACCAGTTCGGGACGTGCTCTGCCACTCGCTGAGATAGCTGTCTGTCTGTTCTGCCTATGTAAATGTCACCGCAAGTAAACTGATGAAAAACGTGAGAGACCGAATGGTTAGACAAACCTCGTTCGCGATTTTGTAGAACGGGTGCTTTGGTGGTTTTTACGAGGCGTAATTGGACAGCTGCTTACGTACAGGACAGGGCATAATACAATTTGTGCTTGATGTCGTTTGCCAGATGATCACCTTTGAATTGTAAAATTAAGAGTATATCTTTCTTTTGAGCTGTTTGTACTAGCTCATTGCATTTGGTCATCCTGCTGTGAATGTCTATGAACTTTTCAGGATATCCGTTTATCAACAACGTTTTTCTCAGCATTTCTTGCTCCATCTGCAACTTATCAGGAGTGCGAATATTTCTTACCCTATGAAATAGGGTTTTGACCGAACGTTACACTTATACATCTGCTTTACATCAGCAAAGTGTGACCCCCTAAAGGTTGAGGATTTTATTCACCGACGTTTGTGTTCCGTTTTGCCCATCGTAAACTGTCAACAGACGAACCTGCGAGAGTTTGACAGGTGGATTTTCCTCGTGAATATTTATCACGCTCACACATCCAAATCCTAATGTTGCACAGGTGTATTAAGAATGACAGCTCTTATGTTATCACACCATGTAATGTCTCGGGCCCCTGTCTCGTTGGCTTAATAAGCAAGATGGTCGGTGGATAATGTAGCCAACAAGGATGAAGCAGTTACTAATAGGTCAGGAACGATGTGGTTTTTTTAAACTGGAGTCCATGCTGCTCACCTAGTCTGTGATCAGAAACGCAACTGATTGCAGTTGTCACATTTTCGTATACTTTTCAGCTGGTCTTTTCCCGGCGTATGCTTGCCGGAATTTGAACTCCGGCTACGGTTTCATGAGACAACCGCATTTATCACTGCGCCATTAGTTTCACCTCAGACGCAACCGTATTTTGTTAAATTTTTGACGAAAATGTTTAAGGAATTAAGTTCCATCTTTTTTTCTTCTGCTATCTCCACATGGGGGCGGATGTCATAGATTGCACTTGAGGTAGAAATACATTGGGATTGAACTGTGTATGGTTTATCATCATTATGAGCATTCGTTAAGGTATCCAACTGTTTTTAATTCTTGCCCTCCGGCTGTCTCAAATACCGAGTTCGGGATAGCTCTTTGAGAACGATATCGGCTGCTGTCGCCTTTCTGCGGGCATCGGATGAGTTAAACCACTCCTCTCTGTGTTTAGGCAGTTGCGAATATGCAGTGTAAGCCTATCATCACACTGCGTATTCGACGGATCACAAGACAGAATAATCCAGCTGGTCACAGGACTAATAGCACCATGTGGTTTAGTAATTGTGGTGTAGGACACAACCTACGATTGATTTCTTTCACTATGTATAAAATATTCTCCATTTTGTCCTCTGTACTTGCAGACTTGTGTTTGGCTATTAGCTGTTGCTGGACGTTTCCAGTCGATCTGGTATGGACTCGCTACATCACTGTTTTTCAATCAGTTCAGTTTGGTTATTCTTTTCCATTATTGTTTTGTGTCTGTTTGGTCGACCAGTTCGCAAAAGTTTGCCGATCTCGACAAGTTTACACCACTTGCTATCGATAAGGTCGACGGCATATCGGCGCTACATATGTATATTTAAACCGATTACTTTTTACATAGTCTGACGTTATCCTACTTTAATTGCCATTTGGCATATTATAGTAATCGTATATTCTGCAAAGCTGATCCATCCTTTAGTTTCAAGCAACAGCTTGGTGATGAGTGCACTTATTTTATAAACCAGAAGCTCTGAAGTGTTCACATGAGGAACACTAAGGTCGCATTCATGCTCGATAAATAATGTTATATTGAGTCGTTTATTTTGCATTCTTCGTTCGCTTATTTTATGTAATGTCTTTACACTGATTCGGCGCTTTTCATCAACTTGATTTGTGATCCGGCCTTCAACTGGGAGCAATCACATCTCGAATGACAACTCCCTACCTATATAGGTTCGTTATAGCTGAACGACAACTATTTCCACCGACCAATTATCCGGTTTTAAGTTCGAATCTTGTTAATTTGTTTGTTTCTGTTTAGGTTTAAGCCATTCGACAATATCCGATCTACACATGTCCCTGCATGTCACAACGGCGAACGCTCATAATGTAAATGATCCAGAACTGTATAAATAGTCGGGGTCACGCAAATAGCACACATGATTAAGGATGGTTTGACGCGGCTCTCTGTAGTGTTCGTAGCCGGAGGTTATATCCGTGTTTGGAAGCCAGGAAGCGGAGAGTTTATCATCATTTTTCCCACTATCTCTCTGGGGATAGAGCAGCATGCATGTACATGCCAACACAGCTAGTGTATTGAAACGATGGCGGTTGTTTGTGTTTCGTTTGTTAAACTCTGGGAGGAGGTGTTGCCACATTTACTTACTTCCCAAGCAACGATTGCTCTCAGTGTTTCCGAAATAGTAGCCATCAACATTAGTCTGTACATAGATGTATCTACTTCGTATACCCTGTGTTATCAATCAAGCCCTTTGTCTCTGCATCCAGATGGTCTATTTCGAGCTACGGCATCTGGTCTCAATGAGCTCCGCACTGCAGTGTTCGCACGAGCTGCTCAATCTTCCATACGCCAAGTTGGCGTGGAAGTGTTCCGCCACATGCATGATTTGGATCTCTCCTATCACTTGGGCCGACGCACCGGTGCACTCGGTAAGGCGATCGATCGCGGCGCCCGAGGAATTCAGTTCATCCTAACAGCTCTAGTCTTCAATTTGTTGCCAACTGGTTTAGAAGTCGGAATGGTCACGGGCATTCTAGTAAGTTGTTAACGGTTTATCCATCTGACTAGCAAATTTAACCATTGTCATTCGTGTAATGGTTGCCGAATCTGTTTCATGCAATTATTGCGTGAAGGCTTTGTTGTCACATCTCTTTCGCGTATTCTGGTCGCACCACTTGTTGCGAATTCTTGCAGTTGAGGAAGATGTAAGCAAGCTGGTTATTTTGTACTGAAGTTGTACGATCTGGCATCCGATTAGAATTTGTAGGTTATACCAAGATGTGTTCAGGGGAGGCAGTTTTGCTTGTTTCTCGTCTGGATCGCGTTCTGTTCACTTGAGTAGTATGTACATCAAAAGAATCTTTTTGTTGACTGTTTTGCAGAATCAAATTGAATTAAAAATCCAGATCAAGTGAGCGGTAACTTAATAATTTGTGTAGGTCTTCACTGGGTTAGGTGTGCGCGTCTACTGTTAATGAGCGCAGAAGACGATGTTTAACCCTGTCGGTCACAAGGGTGCATCATTTGAGTGAACTGTTTTGTCCGCGTGCAATTAAATGACCCAGCCAAGTCTTGGGCTGCCATGACTCGTTGTCAGACTAATCATGGTTAACTGTGCATTAGCCGGTAGTTATCTTTGAATTATGTCACCTCCTTGTACTCTGTATAGCTTCGTAATGTGATCAAGCAAATCATAATCATGGTGTTCTGGAACTTTTTCGCTCTTGCTCTGAATGAGATGGAGTGGAGATTAAGGGTGCATTCATGAGGCTACTTAGTCTTTAAGCTGACGTCACTTTCTCTACAAACACCACGTCTTGTGAATGGACAGACTGTTCTTTACGAGAGTACAAGCGTCTTGTTTGTGGTACATTGCTTCCAGGAAAGACCCCCTCCCGTTTAAAATACTCCCGGCTTAGAACCGCCTATGGTGTGCCGTTGTGCATTAAGTACCTCGTCTGATGAAACGAATTTTTCGGAATCATACTGAGGATATGCTTTGATGATTAAACTACGTAGTCGTCTGTACTACAGTTTTGTAGCAGCAAATCCGGCCTTTCATCCGTGCTCTGCTTTAATGAATCGCTTCAATAGGCATAAATCTTATCTACACTTAACGCAGTGATCTGTTCTAAAATTTATTCAGCTAAATTGAAGAATGTTTGTATGTCATCATGGTTCCCTTCTTTAATCCATGGAAACGGTACACACCTACTCATTCTACTCAATATAATAATCGGGGCTCTTCTCGTGAATGCGTTTTGTCTGCTACCTCACATTTTTACCCAACTTCTGGTGGTCTCAGTTAAGGTAGGCATTTCGGGTTTTGTAAAAGATGGAGTAAAGGTAGTGCAAAGTTTTACTGTAGAGTTTCCGCCAATGTGTTAAGTAGTCTTAGGTTGATGCAACGTGTGCCAGCAGTGTTTCATTTTATGAGATAGACACGGTCAATTTCAGTTTGTCATCTTTCAGACTCATTATAACTTTGGAGATTACAGCAGACACTCGAGGTGTACGTGCACCTGACCCTCAAAATCACCGTAGAATAAGAGTATAGAAAATCTGTATAAAGTTTCTTCTTTCAGAAACATTGAGAGATTATGAAATGTTATAATGCGGAGTATAGAAAGAAAAGTGGAACTCGAACATAGAAATCCAAGCACAGGACAAGCACATTGTATTAAGTAGTCTTAATATTCCTGAAAATCGAACCGCTTCAGAGTTGTCCAGATGTCCACATTGCTTGAAGACTACGAACAACGTCTTGAATTTGTTCGCCAATGCTATGTTCGTAGCTATCTGCTGTTTACTCTCACGACACATTCAGGCAGGGTGTTCCAGCCTAGACATACCTTAACACTGGATGTCTTGTTTGCATTTCCGGCGACTCATCTGGTGCCATAACTTCAGCAGACGACCCGGCAAGTCACATTTCGAATTAAACATGAGAATGTGTCTCAATGAATGTAACAGCTGATGTGACAGTGTGTTAGCCCATATTAGGTCGACTGTAACGTATTGTTAGTTTATAGAGAATTGATTCAGTTGAGAGCGTTAATGAGGCATTTACACGTTTATGGTCGTACGCTGCTCTCCTTATCAGTTAACCATCCCTAGTTGGGTTTGGTCGACACATTTAAATGTCCCACTCAGCGTGAAAGTGCATCGATGTATTACGCATCAAGGAAACGTGTGTGACGGTTACATTCTGTAAAGTTTATCCCGAATCGGATATCTCGCCATTAGTGTTGTGGTTTGATGGTTCTTAACAGTCGGAGCCAGTCTAAACAGGATTGAAACCACTGGCGTCCTTTTTGCCGTGAGACATCTTTTTCTGCTGGAGCGTCGATAGGTTTTTTCAGTATCATCTTTAACCGGAACGATCAAAATCATTGTTGTTACGTAATTTCATGTCATCTCCTGTTACCAATTTTCACCGGCAGTTTCCACGTGGGCTGTTCGAAGTAACAATCATTATTCCATTACGGTCGATTCACGTCTGTGTTAGGATTTGTTGTTAATTACAGATAGTCTAAACAAATTCGAATGCATCTCATTATTTTTCTGACTACCGCATTGACCCGCAGTGGCTCCCACCCTACTTCGGTTATCATTAGAGTTGCAAGTGCGTGTATACACACATAACGTTTTACCATAGTATCCTGATTAAAACATATTGAAACCACGGACTCCTGTTGATTGAATTGGATATTGTATCTTGTGGTCGTTGGTTTTTATTCTGTCAATCGATTGCATCCTCATTGCACTTAAGGTCATAAAAACATTCCTCATCTTTGTCACGTCTAGATTTTCATCACGGCTTGGTCATACTTTGATGACTCGATACTCGTCGCTTCCATGTTCCAGTCACAGATTTATTAGGCTATATGCAGTAACAATGAAACTCTACTCCAAAATGGGGCTAAATCATTCTTTACCATCGCGTCTTAGCGTCGGCAGCTGGTTGATGTTTATCTCTTAATACAACCTGGTTTACCATGCAGTCGGAATGTGAAACGGCAGACTGTTATGACATTGAATCTTCATGCGGTCAAATACAAATTTGACTCGAACGCTATCAGAAGTCCGTTGCATATGGAGTTTTTCCCGTGGATTTCCCCCCAAAAACAAAAATGCCGCAGTGATGACAGGGTGTTGGTGAAAACTACAAAACTAACCTTCTTAAATGTCAGCTGACGTCACATAAGTGATATCAGCGTTCGATCTGTTTACGAACCATGCGATCACAACTGTGTGGTAGTTGTTCAAAGTATGGTCGCCCCAGATATATACCAATCGTTACTAATAACATTAATCAGACTTGAGTGATTAATGATATATCACTTACTACACATTAAACAATACAACCAACAAATCCGGCTAGACGAAAGACGCCTTATATTTCAACATAGAGAGGGAACATTCATAGTTGAATGAATAAGTAAATAGAAGCCTGTTCTGCCCTTGCTCACCCCGTTATGTGCATTCAGCGGGTATGTTTAATGTCTGTATCAAGAAACCTTCTGCGGATTAGGACTTTTTCCATCTGCTCATCTGCGACCGTACATGTTGTAAACTTAGTTTGCCACTAGCTTTAGCAAGCTTGAAAGTATCGCGCTACCTAAATGGAACAAAATAGAAGTTACCTTCGTTTCGAAAGCATGCCAGAAGGAGTTCGGCAGATAATCACAACGGGTGGTAGAAACACAAGATGGATAATTTGGCAGTTTTTTCAAAATTCCTATATATATATATTTCAGCACTTTATTCTGTCTGAGAAACAATGTACCGAACCTATTCACGACCTATCAGAACATAATTTGATATCAAGTGAAAAGTATGTTCCGTTAAACGTTCCTAGATTCATTTATGCGGATGCATCCACAATATAATTTATTCAGTCAGAAATGAAACTCAATGGTCTGTATGAAAAAGTACAGCAGTCTCTCAGGACAAAAATATGTCAACAGCTAACCAGTTTGAAAGTCAACAAGTATCTTAAAGTGATGTTTCCGTCACTAGTTCGAATCCAGCCGAAACCCTGATTTTTCTCAATTGGGTCTCATCTAAAATCATAAATCTGCCAAACAACTTATTAGTAATACAGTTCCTATACTCAACAATGGCGTTGATGGATTCTAGCGTGAACTGTTCGAGAAATCCTGTCGGGGCAGTCGATCCCCTGGATCATTTGATGGA
>LUCH01006318.1:17955-32022 GCA_013368495.1 Paragonimus heterotremus
TAGACAGGATTATAAGGATAAAGTGGACGATCAAAGAAGAACTTAAGAAAGATTTGAAGGTTCGAATCACTAAAACTGTGACAGTTCTTAAAGAAAGGAAATCACTCACAGAAGAACAAATACTGTGACCTATCGATGGACAAATGCCATGACCCATACAGGCTGTCAAACATGCACAAGGATCAAATACCATTAAGACCAATCGTTACATCCAGGACGACCCCGAACTACCAATTGGCGACAGTCATGATTGGAACAACTCAGCTGGTTTCCTTGAATCAGATTAAGGGTCAAGGGTTGCAAGAAGGTGACGCGATGGTTTTGTTCGGTGTTACCTCGATTTTCACAAACGTACCGAAGAAATTTGCGGTAGAAATTCTGATGCTCGTGATAAGTTAGGACGACAGCCTCTGCAATAGGTGGAATCTTTCTTCAGAATGGTTAATTCAGTTAGTGGAGCCCGGCATGGAGACTTACCTGCAATTTAACGATCGGGTCTACTTGTAGAAGAAAGGTACACCAACGAACCCATTCATATTCGAACTGCTTGCATAGGCCGTAATGAAGCATTCTGGATCTGATGTCTTTCAGATATTTAAACCTAAAGTGTGGCTTCAATATGTCGATGGCACATTTGTTATCTTACTTCGGATTCAGTTTGACCAGTTTCACAGTTGCTTGAATACCATAACAGATGGAATAAACTTTACACGCGAAGAAGAAGAAGAAGAAGAAGAAAAAATCCTGTCTAACGTTCATCGATGTATCGGTTATAAGAAGTCCTGCTACCAAGCTTGATACCACTGTCTATCGTAAATCGGCAATAACTCAGGTTTGACCGCAACCATCGAGCTTTTCACCCTAAGAACTGCGTGTGAACAGTATTTTGATGTGCAGATACGCGCTGTAGCTCATTCGAACTCAGAAGACAAGAACGAGAACACCTGTTCAGACTGTTCATTTTCACTGAGTACCCCAGTAGTTCCATAAACCATCCATCAGAGGATCCACAAGAAATGAACATACAGAACCCAAAACGTGAATGACATTCTTATACATTCACACCACATTCGAAGTAGCACAAGGGATGCTTCAACCACTGAGCATCCAAATATCACGTAAGCCAAACTGAACACTGTTCAGCTTTTGTAACCGGCGAAGCTAGTCTAGAAAAACACGAACAATCCGGCTTGGTGTACTCCGTTCCATGTCTCTGGTGTTACCAGTGTAGTGACCGCAAAAGACGCTCAGCCTCAGGACCCGTCCACTGCGCAAACCCCCGTATAGATCATGTCAAAAATCAAACGACAAACGCGTACACTCATTTGCACGTTAGACGTGCATTCAAATACATAATTGTCATTCCCTTCGGTGGAACTTCTACCGCAGCACGTACACACTATTCCGATAGTCTATTCCTGTCCATCGTCTTCCTGGCGCTCGGAGCTTGCCCCTTTGTTCCTGGATGTCGCCTCTGGATAATGTACTACTCGTGAGTAGTATACTACTCACAACGAAACTGCTTGTCATACAACACCAGTAGCATGTGGGAGAGAGACAAACATTTGCGTACACGCTTGCACGAACACAAATTATCGATGCGACGACTCGACCGTACATCACAACTGTGGAACCACTGCAAATTACGACACAAATTACGAAGTAAACACGGATGATACGAAAATGGTTGGACGGACAAAAGTGAAGAGAGAAAGACTTGTACTAGAAGCTCTCTATTCCGGGAATTCATTCATTCGACACCCAGATACAGACGGTCGCTACGTCAGAATCGTTAAAGCTGAAACGAAGGACGTTTGAAGACACACTGACAAGCGAATGCGGTGTATAGCCGAAGAATCTCACTCCGACACATTTATTTGTTTGACAGCGGATCCTAGTATGGATTTAAAACGTCGAAATACATCGTCCACTACACAGCATGTCTCAAGTAGTTTATATATATATATATATATATATATATAAAGTACTTAACGGCGTTGAACTGTTCCCTGTGTGGCTGAAAACCCGTCTAAGTTTGCGATGTCATCTTGTTTATATCCTGGACTCATCTTTTCGTTCAAGCTACCTATTAGACGTTTCTCTAGATGTTCTCTTAATCTGCGCAAATTACTTAGGATCTATCATTTGTATACTGTTCACGTGTGTTGCATGCGATCACATTTATTTCCCCTCAAACCGACTCTCGGTTTCCAACTCATTTTTCCATTCTTTCTTTTTCGCTTGCTCTGTAGTACTATAAGTATGGTCTACCTGCCAGCCTTATTGCGCTGGCTTGCATCGGTACATACACGTCATTCACGTTCGCAATCACACGCTGGCGAACCCAATTCCGTGTGGCCATGAATCGTGCGGATGGCCGTGCAGGCAGTCACGCTACCGACTCACTGATCAATTATGAGACGGTCAAGGTGAGTTTGTGTGTAATTTATGGTTGAATCTCGTTTTTACTGGATAGTCTAACCACATTTTATTTCTATAACTTATTGATGTGCACTATGTAAACGTCAGGACGTTCTACATAGGACATAGTTGAGCTCAGTTTTTCAGAGTGTGTAAGTGAACCCAAGGCCGTCTGCCGTGGAGTATCGTCCATTTTGATGCTACGAATTCTATCAACATTTCTGATCATAAGTAAACATTTTCAGGATGGTGGTAACATCTTACAGAACCAATCCTTTTTGTTATCCTCTTCCTTCAGCCAATACATACCATGTTCTGACCATGTGGCTACCACCCTCAATCTGGCGAAGATTGTTCAGAATGTGCTCCAGGCGTTAGGTTGTAACTGGGAAAGCGCCAAAAGTATCGAAGTCTGTAAAGTGAGACCAAAATGCCTATCAACGTGCTGTAATTGTTTATTTTGGCAACTCATCAATTCGTTATGTGGTGCTTCCACTATATTGGTGCACTTCTGTGAAGATGTAGGTGAACGGACAAGATGGTCATAGAAACGTGAATATGGTCTGGGTGAACCTTCCAGTTGTACAGAGGAACCGCACTTGATAAAAATATGCACACTCTGCTGTTCAGTGATTTTCTGTGTGCAATGTTGGCTTCACAAGTGGTAAAGGTTAGCAAAGGCTGTCGACTAGTACCTAGGCAAACGTTCGAATTTGACATCATCATCGAGGAAAGTTATACGCCTCAACTATTTCTGATGAGCTATCATCGATACTAAGCTCAGAAACATACTCTTGCTAATCTTAAACTATTATCTATCGCCTTATAGAAGCGAAGTACGCATTGAACTGACTGACATCACTGGGTTGTCGTGGGCGTTTTGTGTTGTCTGTGGTGCATCACATGTCGAAGCGATACCGTCTGTTAATCAGGTTTGAAAATCAAACCGTTGATTCGATCTCACAACTAATTCACAGGTTGTGTTCATTTGGGATTCGAGCTAAGTAGGGATTAGCGGAACGTTGGCAAGATCGAATGCTTGCCAGTCTAGTTACAGTTATGGAAATACATTTAGCTGCAAACGTTCTACATGTTTACGGTCATGGAACAATAAAATCGATCATTCATTGATGGGGAATTCCACTGCAGGTCTTCATTAAAAAAATATGAAGTCCTAAGGCAACAAACCATGGAAAATAACATGTGAACAGTATATTCATTGAAGGAGCATATAGGCATGGATACAAGTGGTTGACTAAATGGTGTGCGACGGCGAAGGACTTTAGAGTTTGGGTACGAAAGGATGATTTTTCGACTTCACTGACGATATATTTAACAAGAAGCGACTGCGTCGTATTATTTCCTTTGATAAGAAGTCGGTTGGGACGCTTTTTTTTAAATCCCGATCACTCCCCATAAGTAAGTGTAACGTGGTGATACATTTAGATACACTTAGAGATGAACTGCGGGACCCGGGTCAACTTGATAGTTGGAACGAACCGTCAAAAGATGGAGTAGGACTTTCATGCATGTCGTCACCTCGCCGGCATGCCTGCTTAAGAATTCTGCTGATCTCTATGTCCTTCTAGCCTTGTCTATTGCAGTGGAACGTAATTCGATGTGGTTGATTGTTTTCTCTTGCCGGAATAACTTGGCGCCATTTGAAAACAACAAGAGGTTCCTGGTGTTTAAATGAACCAGCAGTATAAACCCACAGTAGGGCACTCTGTAGCAGTTAACCAATGAAGCAAGGAGCGTTTGCATTAGAAGAGATGCAGCCTGATCTTAATGCTTTCAGAATTCGTTGGGAATAAACAAATGTTTTGATTAACTCTTCACAATTATAAAATGTTGTGTTCCCACTTAGTTTTCATGTGAAAAATTCACACTCTGCGACGTACTGTGGTATATAAAAAAGAGGTCTTGTTGTAGGGTCCTGGTCCACACCTCCTCCCTCCTTCTCTTTTCAAGGATGGTGGAGAGAGATTGATATCGGAACTGACAAAAATCCTCCAGACGACCTGGAACACTGAAGAGGTGCCTCGTGCTTGGTGCCTATCAACAGTCATTCCCGTTTTCAAAAAGGGGCCTGAAGTCTATGTGATAACCACAGGGGTATCAGTTTGGTGTCTGTTGCGTCCAAGTTACTCACTGGCCTTATTTTACGTCGGCTCACTAAGCCGAGGGAAAGCCAGATACGTGAAGAGCAGGAAGGATTCCGATCTGATCGGGGTTGCATTGATTGTATGTTTACCTTGCGACGGATCTCGGAACATCAACACTGTTATAGACAGCCGACAGTCATGGTCTTTTTGGACCTAGAGGCTGCTTTCGATGCAGTTGCTGGTAACGTTTTCTGGAGCCGTCTCCTTCGCAAGGTAGTACCAGAAAAATACGTGAATCTATTGAGACCACTGTATGTTCACTCTGCAAGCAGGTTGAGAGTTTATGGAAAACTGTCTCGGGCGTTCATCACTTCTAGTGGTGTCCGTTAGGGTGTCCGATTTCCCCCTTCCTGTTCAATTTCGTTATCGATGACATTCTGGAAGGTGCGCTTGAGTAGACCAGTGAATTTGGTGTTGTGCTTCTTCCTGGCGCTAGATTGACCGTAATATTGCTGATGAGATATCAGCGAGGATTGCAAAGGTACGCGTTGCCTTTGCCAGATTGTGTCATCTGCGACGTCGAAAAGACGTCCGGATGTCGGTGAAAGGAAGGCTATATAATGCCTGTGTGCGCTCCATTTTGCTTTATGGTTCGGAAATGTGGCCTGTTCACAGAAAAGATATCAATAGACTTACTGTGTTTGACCATCGTTGTCTCCGCCAATTGGCCCATATTAAGTGGACTGATTGCGTGAGCAATGTGGCCGTTCGCCGGCGCGTATTCAGAAAAGTTCGGGATGCGCGATCAGTGAGTCAACTGATTACGTTGCACAGCTTGCGATGGTTGGGTCACGTACTTAGTATGTCATCCGATCGTTTACCGTACCGGGCATTATATGGTGAGGCCACCAACAGTTGGGTAGAACCGCTTGGTGGTCAAGCAACAACGTGGTCACCAAATATGAAGCTTCTGACTGCTCCACTGAGCAAAGTGGGTAGGTGTCGCCTTCTTGGAAGGGGTCTTCATGATCACCCAAACCGTTGGTTAGAGACGCTATCCGAGATGGCGATGTATCGCAGTCAATGGTGTACCTGTATCCATACCATTTCTAGTCCTTCTGCTTAGTCTTCTTTTACTAATTTTCAACCTTCTTAGTAACGTTTTCTTCTAGGATATTCCACGTCACTGTTGAGGTGAGTGGCGGCCCGAGCCACAGTACTTTTTGGTCAGGCTCATGGCTGTTATGATGATGATGATAGAGATGTTGACTCCACGAATCCATAGTAAACCAGCTCGCATTAGAACAGTTTCAGCTACACTTGAGTATTTACATCGCTATTCAGATTCACAAGTTTGCCATCATCTCTTTTTGCTGAACCGTTTGACACTGACGCATCTGCAGTGAAGTACCTAGTGAGTACAACGTGATTGATAGCAACGTAATTACCGCAAAACTGATGTTGGTTGGGTAGACTGTGCTTATCATGGATACCAAAAGGCTCTAATCATATACTGATAGGTTTTTCATCCAGGAAGTTCGTAAAGATGGAGAACGAAATGAATATGGAGTAGATCAAATGCAGACGTGCAACGCTCAAAATATTCTGTGAAGAACCTCCTGACAAAATTCTCTTCCGCGCCCCTGAAGTTGCCCGCTAGTAATCTGTGCAATCGATGAACATGGAGCTCGTCTGTTGCTATTTATTTAGACTCCATAAGTATTTCGGTAGTTCACTCCGTCTGTCTTCGTTTTCTAAGGGACCACTTTGTAAGGGATGGATTTAGGTGGTCGGGTCGACCTTGATCAACATTACCACATGCAACACGCAGATTTCTACCTTGCGTCCGCAGCAAGAGTAGGGTGTGGCAACTCACGCGTCGACCAAGTTGTGGACTTGGCAACCGTAAATGGGAGGCCGCTCGAAACGGTCACATTATCCGAGCCTATTCTGTATTTGTCCTATCTTAGTCAGCTTTCCATATGTCTGTTTATTGCCCGCCTGATATGATCTGATGGGGACACATGTACAACGTAAGCAGTTTGGTTGTCTACTGGACAGAAACTCAACCAGTCGCAGGTACATTTTTCCGGAGTGTCACAGCAAACAAGTCGACCACCTTTAACATTCATTTGTTTTCTAAGCAAGTAACTGCAACGTCACTTTGTGTGCCTAGCGTTTCTGAATAACTTGCTATCCGCCAATACTTACGGTTTATGTGAACATTATAGACAGTCTGTGTTCGCGTGAGTGGCAAATAAACTGGAACAATAGTCTATCATTTTCTCAGTTGAGTTAAGACAGTCATAGGATTGGTAAATCGTTGAAATTGTAACAAATCACTGTACGATGGTGACCATCTAGGTTTCTTAAAAGTATGGATTTGAACCACAGAGACGAGATCTTGTTTGCAAAAGCCTTAGCTGATGGAAACGTTTATTAATTCCTCTGTTGTCTACTGCTCGGTTACAGACTCCAAACACTGTTTTTACTGGTCACCACAACTACAACCTCTGCTATTCTAATACAGTTCCCCATCAACTGACTGAATGAAGCTTCCTCAAATCAGCGACGTTGGGCCATTACAGTTGGGCTGATTATCCATTCTACTGTACTGTGGCAACCTTATGGCATGTTCATTGACCATTTAACGCGCAAACAACATGTTCAGCAGTATTGTTAACGGGTTGTGAACCAGTCACAACGATAACAGGCTGTGCAGTATTTCATATGCAGCCTCCAGGTGACTTGAAGGTGGTTGGCCAACAGAGGTTGAACATTTAAATCAGTTGTTTTGCATACAGTCATTAGATGTAGATTCTAATGACACTAGTCTGTTGTTCATAACAGCCTTATTGTGGCTGCTCTGGAGTGGGCCTAGTAAGTCCCACGGATGATTTTGATTACTTCGTCTGGCTTCACTTGCTTTTTTGCATCGGTCAGGCTGTAACTAATCGTACTGGAAACCGTTGCATAACCGTTTCGAAAGTTATTCACAAATCCTTTCAGGTAGCTGCCCTACGGTTCTTCAAACGTAATCAACGGACGTAAGAATAAAAACAATGGCGAGGGAAACCTAGGGAAGCTAAGTTCAAGTTATGACACCAATACTGGGTTGTTTTTAATGGATAGGATAATAGGTGCTGCAGGATGGGCGCTGTCAAATGAGTTCCAGATTTTTCGGCTGATCCTCTCGCTGCAGCTTCGTCATTGTATAACAGTGATAAAAATGAGTGATTTCACACCTCATTTTCGACTGTTTTCTTCTGTCTTGAAATATTTGGGGATATCAATTCACACTAATGGTATCCCGAATTTACGGACTTTTATCCTTCGAGGTATTTGGTGTGCTAATCCTTTGCGATCTGCTTGATAGGCAACGAATCAAGCCCTTTTGTATTTTACTGCTGAAAAGCAGTTAAGATGCGTGTACCAATCAGTCCGTGTATTTTCCAGTAAATTGATCACCTCAGTGGTTTATCCCTTTCCCGAAACAACACAACATCTAGAAGGGGTAATATCTTTTTTTCTACTTTGGTGGTTAACTTAGTGGATTTATATGAGAGTGAGCATTGTGAACCGTTACACTGTTATTCTGCTACGACTGTGCACTCTGATATCTGATCAGTTTCATTTTGGTGTGCCTTTTCGAATAAGGTAAACAGTCGGTCTGAAAATTGAACTAACAACTTTCAACTGATAGGCTGTGCTGTCTTATCCGCTCTGTGGTTGTTTTTACAGACATGTTTTCTACTTGACCTCTTAGGGTCATTAGTATGTGTGGTTTACAGCTTCCTCTCCCGAACAGTGCTTACGGGATTCACAAAGAAACGTATCGATTGGAAGAATCCGATAACGTTCATCTGATTCCGTGTTGATACGTTCATAGGGAACAATAAACGTAGAACACTACGATTTCAGTTTGTTTTTTCGCAAAGGTCAGCAGGCGCACAAGAGGAGATTGACAACGTGATCATTGGGTAGCAGAAAATATGTCCAACCGCGGTCTATCAAGCATACGTAAGATGCATTATTACAGAAGAAGAAGCTGATTTCGGGCAATCGTGAATAGTTAAGCGCGCTTTCACTCAACCGAATTGACTCTAATGGTTAGGTTATGTGAAGACTCGATTTGGTTTCCTAACCGTGTGCGTCGAGCCTGCATCTGGAATTATGAGTTGCTAACACTGTTGCTTGTAAGCTCCGGTAGACTGTTACTTATTGGGCACAGTGTTGTTGACTGTGTGTCGGCTACAAGACAGACGGGTCATTTGACGCCGTTACTTCAAGCGGTTGTCCTGAAGATGATGGTTTCTTAAAGATCTGTTTTAGATGGCGTGGTTGGTGAGCAGTGTGCCAATATTTCAGTTATTTCCCGCATATCGTTGCTAATAGTTCCCAATTTAAACAACCCATTTTCATTGGCTCGCATGCACACTTTTATGACCCGCTATACAACTGCTGGTTGTCTCCGATCATTGAGAGCGATTTCATTCTCGCTCTACAGTGGCAAACTGAAATGTTTTCCTCAGAATGACAGAGTTGTTTTACCTGTGTAGACTATGGTCACTTTTGTGCCCTGGCTATTATTATGGTCTACGTTTTACCAGATTTATTCACGCCACTTTTTCATCAATACATTTTCCTTTTAGTACTTTAACAACGAAAATCATGAAGCTGGGATCTACGATCGTTTACAAGCGGAATACGAACGTGCAAGCATCAAGACAACAACCAGTTTGGCTGTGTTAAATTTCGGCCAGGCAGCCATTTTTTCTGCCGGTCTGGCAGCTGCGATGGTTGTGGTAGCTAGCCATGTGGCTGTTGGTTTGCCTCCGGATTCGGCTACGATAGGAGCAACAGTGGCAGCTGTCGGTGGTGGCGGCACAGCGATTGAAGAAATGGCCAAAAGTTTGACTGTCGGTGACCTGGTTCTAGTCAATGGGTTACTATTTCAGTTGTCCGTTCCGTTGAATTTTCTGGGCACTATGTACCGTGAAGTTCGACAGTCACTTGTGGATATGTCGACCATGTTCTCCTTGATGGAGTTGGAACCGAAAGTCAAGGTAACTGAGAGGTGTCTTTGTCATGAACGTTGACCATGTTGCATTGACGTTGTCGTAATCTTACACGTAATAATGTGGCGAAAAGGCGCCCATT
Organism: Paragonimus heterotremus; assembly: GCA_013368495.1. Lineage (NCBI taxonomy): Eukaryota > Metazoa > Platyhelminthes > Trematoda > Plagiorchiida > Troglotrematidae > Paragonimus > Paragonimus heterotremus. The sequence continues at coordinate 27,642 of LUCH01006318.1, forward strand.
AGAGAATAATCTTTATTGTTCAACTCGCTGGTTGCCGTGCTAATCCCGCGCTCGCGTTTACGAATCAGAATTCTGGTCCACAACGCCCAGCGGTTTCCGCTGACACATCATGTGCACTTCTGCCTTATATGTGTATGTGACTGACGCTTTCTGTTGAGTGGTTTTCCGCGTGCCATTCTTCGTCCGTTGTTCCGATCTCGTTGGGCAATGGCTCGTCCGGTCGCTTGTGTTGTCCGCAATCTATTCACTGTGGACTTTGACCGTATTCTGCAACCGCGTCAATATATTCCATCACCAGACAACAGTTTGTGTTGTTGCTTAACCGTTATACAACTAGCAAAGAAAGCTCTAGCCTGTAGAACTAATCATGTGTATACTCAAACATTCAACGTCGAAGTGTCTGTATCTTCAAACGCCATACTCCATCCAGGTGCGCCCTTACGTATGCCGCTCCTATCGTCGATTTCGAATACTCCCGAATATTACTTTTTCACTATATTGACACACTAATGAGTAGTTACATCTTTCTTTCGCAACTCAGAAGAGTGACACACTGACTGGAAGGTCGATAGTCACACTAAGTTTGATGAAGTAATTACGTGGAACCGTCTCGAATTAATGTTCTTCACCTCGTTATCTTTTCAACATGTTATTCGAAAAACACGAATCCAGGTTTATACTTTGGGATAGTGTTTGGTAAATGTCTGAAAATTCAAGATCTTCAGAACTCTTCTATCATTTGACACTAATCGTACAAGCGAGGGAAATTGTCCGAACTACGAACCCTACAACATTCTTCCATTAGACTCAAATTATCTCTGTTATATGACCTTCAATTCGAACACAGCTTCCCAAACTGTAAGTACAACTTTTGGTATATCCTCATACCCCAGCGTCCTGCTCCAGTAGTGGGCTTTTGTGTTGCCAAAATCACCAATCGTTTTTTACGAATATGCTGAGTGTTTTGTTCATTGTTTTATACACCGCATATTTGCTATTCGCTGAACGACAGCACAGATCACACGAATCCCTGAAGAGGCGGTAGAAAATTTTGCCCGATTTCATAACGGTGACATGTTTTGGAAAATTACTTCTCGTTCGAATGTAAACTTAATTGTAAATCACATCACAATCAAATTGCCTACCGTTCTTCACACTCAACTGTAGGTGCTCCTGTTGATCTACTACAACTAGATTGTGCTATCGCTTGATAGAACATATAACGTTGTTCATGTATGTTTCCTAGGTTGCAGCGATACATTTAGTTGAACTGACAGTGAGACACTACTTCAAGTTCCCAGCTACTTGGGCACTCAATCTTTGACTACTGATTTGTTTAACTGTCGTCATCAATTTATTCAGGTTGACAGTCAGTCCTCACCATTACAGACTCCGGTGTTATGCAAGGCACAATCTCTTCCGCTCTTGTGCACGCTTTATACACTGTCGTGATCACACAACTTTAGCCAGATGTCTAAATGATGTGATGTTGAGCACAATATACCCTACACGATTTTATTCACTCACCCCACTTAACAGTTTTTCTGTCTGTATCTTGTCGATATATAAGTTTCGCTTGTAAAGAGTAATCACTATGCGCAATTTTCTAATTACCGACCATTTTTTCAAGCGCACAATAACTCTACATTTCGGTTTCTCTCTGTTACATATTTAAGGATTTCCCTATTTAGCAGTATGACAGTCACTGTATGATCTTTTAATTAGGATCGAAATGCTGCATTTTTATGCCAGGCATTCAAACTCTTTTTCTTACTCATCAGTCAGTCGATCAGTGTCACCACATGTGTACTTCCGCAATGGATGTACTGCTCGTCTTTTGTCCTCCCAAAAGCATCCTTACATTTTGTTAGATCTTTATAATGCCTGTTATGTTGTAGCGGAATCTGGCGTAAACGATTCGTTAGTTTCTCATCAGTTTGTCTCGTAGAGTTCGCTTTTCGCTTTGGACTCTCCTGAGTGTATTTTTACATTTGTAACGAGACTCAGGTATAAATACTTATTTATAAGAAGTCGTTTTTGCTTTTGCTGTGTTGTTGCCTGCGCAACCAAAATTCTACACAAAATCAATCTGTTTTATTTTATATTATATGCCAAATTGAATTTATGGTAGTTAGAACTGATTGAGACTGCCTACTGAATTTTCCACAAGCGTTAATTGTTATTGTTATTGTATTGCTATTATATTTTGTATCATGTTCAGTGAGTTAACCGTCTTTTATTTTTTTAATGTATGCAAACATTTGAAAATTCACCTCTCGTAGCACGTAAAAGGTTTTTGTGGCTTGATTTGATTTGTCATTTGCGTTACCGAATCTGGCTAGTATGTACTGTTTAATGTCTTGATTGCTGTCTGACTATTGCACACCGATTTTTGCTTTGTCTGCGGTCCTGGAAACGGGGATAGCTGCACTGGATTTGAGTTACTGTGCACTGTACACTCGCGTGCGTGGTGCACATCCAGTGTCTATTTTCTGTTTGCCTGTTTTCCCTAAAATGTGCGCATATCTGTCCGAAAGTGTGAGTAAAAAAATCCAGGCAGTTCACCATGCCATTAGTTTACACTCCTGTTAGGCCCATATTCTTTCTCTTGGTTATCTCATCCAAAGACAGTAAATGCCGGCTTGGTAATAAATGTGACACGGTTTGTTGCAATTTCTTTATCGATCCCGGTCATTTGCGTAACCGTTGGTGAACAGTAGTCAATCTTCCAAACACCGTGTGTGCATCCCCTCCCATGCAGATCAAACGCCTAACGTTTTTCGTTGCTCTCTCTTTTATAATGTGATTCACCTGCTTCATCCTTTGAGTGGTGTTATCAGTTTACTCCGTTTGCAATTTGTGGGCATCGTTCACTCACACAAAATGGACAGACCGTATGTGCGATCAGGTATGTAAAGCAATTTGAGTCTCCGTTCATACACACATGTGCTGGGTGATGTTCAGGCTTATAGAGTTCCACTCGAGTTGGGTCTAAACTAACGATCAGAGGTTCAGATGACCGAAATTGGCGAAATCGGAAAAATACGGATTACTTTTGTCAGTGGCGATGTGGCCTTGGAGTCAAATTGCGCGGACTTTGTGATGTCGCTCTGTCTTTGTAAGGTATCAGTATAATGAATGTCCGTGGCTACCTATTAATGACAGGTCATCATCATGAAAACAATTATTACTGTTATTATGAAAATAGAAAATCAAAATATTGTAATGAGCAAGCAACGACGGAACTGTTGAATGGATAAGATCGTGAATCATAACCACATGTACCGGGACCAAATGGTACAGCTGTGGTCGCAAATGTTTTGCAGAGATAGGTGCATGCGAGACATCTACCATGTCGGATTATGCAAAGCAGTGTACTGCACTATTGTTGCAGTCGTATTTACTGTAAAAGGATGCCCCTCACAATAAACTACAACCGGTGAGAAATACAGAACGACTTTTGGAACTGTAATCGCTTAATAACACTGTCATTTCTCTATTCGTTCGTGAAAGGCTGAATGATAAACTATCTCAAGACATTCTGCTACAATGACCTATTGTAACGGGTAAAGTGTTAATTGTCGGGTTCATGAACTGTTGTAATTTTGATCATCAGAAATCTAGCTGTGCATTTCCAATCCGCAAGTTATTTGCGTCCTGCTGAATCATTTTGAGTCGAACTAGTTTTGAAAGTCTGTGGCCATTTGGAATTTTCCGAAAACTACTTTGCCATTTACCTGAACTTACTGACTGTCTTTAGGCTAGCTTTACCATCAAACGATAAACGTAACAGTATACTGTTTCCGCATTAGTCATATCCAATGTATTACTAATGAGTAGTTTGGCAGATTGAATGTATTCATTCTTTTTGGTATCCTTAATCTCAAGATAAAGGAGCATTCTGATTAGCTAGTTGATAGGCTAGCTTGAAATTGAAACCCCTATCTCTTGAGAAACAAACAAATGGAGATTCCAGTGGTGAGATCTAAACTGAGAACAAAAATATTGAAAATGTAGTGCAAGAAGTGGCTCAATATACGAGTACATGTTAGTGCACTCCAGAAAGGGTATGGAAGAAAAGCCAAATACAAGGTTAGATTGCAAAAAAATTGACACAACATTCACCATACAGTACACCAACGAAGATAATGGGGAAGAAAGGTAGAAGGCCACAGACACTCAAGTTTTTCAAAATGGGAGCGGTTGAGTTCCAAACGACGGCAGTTGTCGATGAATATGGGCAAGAAAAAATGGGTCTCATTGATTTAACCTACTTGACTCTCACGTGCTCGTTATCCCTTGGCCGACGGTCTACTATGAGCACGTTAATGATCTGCTAATCCCAAACGGCTAATGCGTTTTCGGTCACACGCATTTGAAC
>LUCH01006319.1:0-18089 GCA_013368495.1 Paragonimus heterotremus
AGACAAGAATGCGTTCCAAACGCTTTACGGGGTTTATATAAGACAACTTCTCGGGTATGCTAATGAGGTCGTGTATACCGGTCTGAAGAAAGTCATACTAGCTGTTGAGCGTGTCCAGCGCGTGGCTACCATACTAGTCACGGGCCTTAGTAGTGTCGCATATGAGCATCGACTTAAAATTCTTCATTTATACCCACTTGAATTTCGGCGGCTCCATGGTGATTTAATTTTCAATCTTTCCTCTTTAGAATAGGCCTCGTTGATCAGTTTTCCACCGTGACGAATAATGACGGTCGGCGAAGCTTTTCAAGCTTCGTCCTCGGACCTTTCTTAGGCAAAATTTTTTTCCTACAGAGTTGTTAACCTCTGGAACAGTCTCTCTGCTGAGGTCGTCAGTAGAGTTTCTAGCGATCGCTTTAAAACATTACTTGACTCTCATTTTCCGAAAATCCTTTTATGTGAGTAATCTTAGTTTGTTTTTGATACTGTAATTCCCAAGATCGATACTACATCCTGTTTTCATTGAATGCCTTTCAAATCAACAGATGCCCGCTTGACATTGAACAAGAAAAGCAGATTGGATCCAGGACCCTTGGGCCTCTGTCTCGAACCCGTGTATCAATCGCTGAGGTCGCTAAATTGAATTTGGTTTTGGCCATTGGACTGAATGCAATTGACAACTGTAAAATTTATAAAAGTGAAAGTCTCAGATCAGCTCAGGATGAGTTCGAACATTATTATTTGTCTGCAATTATCATCCAATTGCCAAGAATAGAAATTGCACATCAATTCATTGTCACTTTTTAAATGATCAAAGGAGCGGTTAATTTAAGCTGGGCGCGTTTTTGATTTCGCGACATGCTTGTTGGTGGTGCGTGGCGTTATTATGTTTGATGGAATTAGCCGCAGTTCTCTACGACGTTGTCCGTTGGATTTACAGAAAGATTCGCTCCTTGAAGCAAAAGACGCTTATGGAACATGGTATCCTGCCAAAGTGTTGGATGTGAAAGATGACAAAGTAAGCAAGTTCTTTTCGTGATTAATAGTGAACATTTCTGTGGCAACCCACGGCTTCATTTTTTCTATTTTCAACAGCAAACCGTAATTTCGTTGTGTTCTGGCTGGACGTCTTAATTAATTACCCTCCTTAACGCAAACTTGGCATAACCTTAAGTTACGTGATTCAAGCCTGTACAAATTTACGTCCGTCTGGTGGTTCATTGTTTAATGATTGGTACGCGGGTGTGAGTTTGGGAGCTCTCGTTTTCCGGAATCGGTCCAGCTTTCTTCTGATGTGGTGTAGCTGTCAGATTTCTCTGATTACGTTTGATGACAATGATACTATAGTGTCATTATCGCCAGAGGGATTGACGGTACTTCTAAAGCAGGACGAACAAATGTTGCTTATCTCAGTAATCACATTGTGAATCACACTGAACCCAACAATGCTTTTGACTTAGAGGGGTCTGACAATGATTGGTATTAGCACGATTGTGCGCATTGGGGAGAACAGCTTCTTTAACGAAAACTCCACGGCTTCGAAGGCTGAATTGTTCTCTCAACAAAGAACACCTCTGCGGAGTGTTTAAAGAAGTACACAAGAATTGGTTCACCTCGATTCTTCGTTGTTATCGTAGGTAGTGATCAAGAACTTCCAGTCTAGACTCACTTAAAGTGTTGAAGGTTCCACACTGCCTTCCTTGCAACTCACTAAGCGTGTGCCAACGTATTTGTCATTTTTAAGGCTAGTGACTTGCACTGACTCAACATATTCAACGGGTTCGCACATAGACTCCGTAAAGGGCTGTTGACGGTTGTCTCTACGGTTGATCATTCGTTTTGTTATTCTCAGTACAGCGTTGTCCCGGCTGCCCGTTCATGGGAATAAAGGTTATTTAACAGTCAGATTACCTTAAGGTCCCTCTTGGCAACTACTACGGCTTTTTAGTAGTATGCATTGTGAACAATCTCAGAATTTTCATCAAGAGAAATGCCTACACTTGCCGTCATTGATATAAAGTTTACAGTGGGGTTCATTAAGCGTTCGTTTGGTTTGTTCGAGGACGGTATATACTGCTCAGGATAGTTAGGAGTGAATTAGTGCGTCGCACATTGTGCTCCATACGGCTGGCCGTTGAAGTAGCTTTAATGGCTTTTAGTAACCCTCAAATGTATGCGAGATGATCAAATTCACTTCATTGTTTTCGCGAAACTACTTTGCTGGTCCGATCCGTATCCGTATATAATGGATTATTTTGCGTAATTTAACTGACTGTTATAGTCACTCCAAGCCTATTTTATATCTCTATTCATTCATAGCTATCAACTTGACCAAAAGGTTCTGCAGTCCTGTTCACCATTAACGAGGAATATTCTAAAAATGGCTTCACTTGAAAGAGTATAAATGGGTAAAATGGGGTACCAAAATGTGGTTGCAGGCATACCTCTGACTTGGACATTGCCGTCTCGGACGGTGCTTTCAGTTAATCCATAGATCTCATGCGCTCTGTGCAGTTTACCGCGCCCACAACCTACGGTCATGCGGTTGTAACCACAGGCACTCAATGAGCGTAATCCTTTTGTGCCTTGAATATTCGTTTACTTCGTTGACCAATTTGCTGTCACATCGTTTACTTGCTCAGAGCAGTCAGCGTGCGCATATCTGTGCCTCAGTTTTGTCCTAGTATCTTCACTTCTGTGTTCGCTGTTCACTGTTGGCCTATGCTGCTTTGCGTTTTACGATCCGTGGTAATTCAGTCATACCAGCACCGACCACTAAATCATTCGCTGGTTCACATTTCATATCTCGAGTGGTGTTTGTTTTGGGATAACCAGCTAGCATACGACCCACACAATGCAGTATCTCCTGACAACGTATGCGTGGTGGTCTAAGAGCTGAAGACCCACCTGTTTTAACTTCTCAGTCAAGCGTGTTAGGTCTACATAAACTTAGTAACAATTCGTCAGGTGGGACAGAACGTTCTGTCATCAGTTACTGCAACGACTGTGATGGTGATGGATGATGGACTAGAGGGGCAGATCATGTGCTCTGGGATACTGGTTGTCACCGTTATGTTTTGAGCAGATGAATCAGCACTGAATAACCACAGTTTCTAGATTCTTGTGGTCCGTGTGACAACTGTGAATGCTGCATTATCATTTACTAAGCATAGTGTAAAGGGTTGGCCCCACCTAATAGATACCTACTTTACCAATGATCTTACTAAGCTGACTGTTGCATACTTGTGGTTAAGGCACTTCATCCTCTGTCAGATGATCTGTGCTTTCAAGAACCAAGGCAGTTACCTCGGCGTTGGTTACAACTAACCGTTTTGATAGTGCGTTGCTCTCAACGTTGCAGTCGATACTGTGTATTTGTGGCAGTTAAGCATCAGTGAACCACTGATGTATTACTGCCTATGATGATGATGATTATATATTGGGATTTGTCCTATCAATAGTAAATGTAAGCAGTTCCTTCTAGTAGTGAGTACTCTATCTGTTTTCCCCCTTTGGTTCTACTATCAAGATTGCTAAATAACCATGGCTTCAGTGTCGGTTTTTAAACTTTCAAAACAGCTTTTCGATACAACTTTACTTTCTAGCGTCCGTAATGAAACATTTGGATAATTCTTCCCAATAATCAGGCATGGATGCATGTGGTCGATCCTGCGGAATTGGATTTGTTGCTTGATAGTTCGTGTAGTTTGTCACCGAATTGATTTCCTCAGTCCCAAGAGAGTTGGGTGCAACAAAGCGGTGAATGTTAAAAAAAACATCCTGGAGTATAAACATTGTAATCCTAGTGACCCCCTGGAAACAATCGACTGGTTGTCACATTACTATCATCGGTGACATCAACACGTTAATGGTTCACACTGATGCTTAACTTCCATGCAACCGCAAATATACGGGCAAGTAAGGAAGAAAGAGAAGAGAAAAGATAATTGTTTAATACACTTACGTGTGCAGCAAAACATTCTATATCAAGGCGCCTATACCTCGCGAGCAACCTAGCTTTAAGTGAGAGTAAGGCGACATCAGCAAGACACGTCATCGTCTGTTCATCTGGCTCCATGCCAGTTCACCAGCACTTTGGATAAACTTGGCCTAATTACCTGAATATGTGCGTGTGTACAGATCTGGAACCCGCTTGGCACTAGCTACGAAATACCTGTCGGTGCTACCTGATGCGGGCGGTCGAACGCTAACATTTATGGCCACTTGAAAACAATAAAGTAGGTAAAGTGAGTAAGTTATTTGAAGACAGCAGGATGCTGTTTTCCATGATTCCTGTTTGTGCTGGCAGTTGAGTCGATGTAAGACCACATGTGAAAAAGGGTTCTGTTCCACCAGCCATTCTCACCCACTTGACGAACAAACTGAACACTTTGGGGAGCATCTCAGTTGACCCTGATGCTTTGGCTGTTGAAGTGCCGCAGGGTTCTTTTACACAACCTAGTCTTTCATGAAAAGGGTGATATCAGAACTGACGGAACTTCAGATGGGTTAATAGACTGAGGAGTTATCTCGTGAATGATGCTTTTACCCGGTTTTTCTTACTTTCGGAAAGAGACCCCGAATTCTTTGTAGCAGTCACAGAAGCATAAGTCGAGTATCTATTTTGTGTCGGCTGCTAATTGGTTTATTTTACGTCGGCTCGCTAAACCCGGGAGAAGTCAGAGACGTGAATAATGCCTTGACCACATTTTTTCCCTTCGAAAGGTCTTCGATCACTGACGCGTTCACGGGTACCTGACTGTCATCGACTTTCCTAGTCCCAAAACTGTCTTTCATACAGTTGCTTCTAGTAGCATTCGTTGGAGATGTACGGTCTTTTAGTTCCCGTTTAATTTGGTCGTAAACGACATTTCAGTGAGCTTGGTGCTGAGCATCTTTGTGGCACTAAGCTGGGTCTTCTAAATTATCAAGTCTGTGAAACTACCTATCGGTTGTATCTGATAGAAGCATGCCATGGCTGAATTGATCACATCTTGAAAGTCGGCCGGACGCGTTAACGTATAAAAGACCGAGAATTGTCTTCACATATATTAGGGGGCCTATAATTGACAGACCCTCGCTGTTTATCAGGGAATGATGTGCTGGTGAAGTAAATCATTTTGAATTCACCGCCAGACTTTTAGCCATGTTAAAAGTCAGGGCGTCTGTCGCCTATCACCACCATTTCAGTCGGGTGCTACTAAGTTTCCAAACTTTTTATTCATTCATCTTTTCAGTGGACGCGATACTAGGATGAGTCATGGCCTCTGAGGCGTAGTATATTAGAATGATGTCGCCGTAATCTGTGAGGGTTCATCAAAAGCATTGAACATCGCATACAAATCGACAGTTTCAGTTCGTCCGTTTGGTATGCTCTTTACGTCTTGCAGATGCAAGGTGTTCCAAAACTGGCAGGAATTTGCCGCCAAGCTCACTTGTAGTGGTGGTACGTTGGAGGTCACTAGTGAGTTCATTTCCGCTGGGAACTGCATGAGCATCAATGTGAACCACTGATATATTGCTGTCTATAATGATGATGATGATGATGCATGGGCACTGGCGAAGGGCCTATTAAAGTCATCAATCATACGGCTAAGTTTTTGGTGGCGTTTGACGAATTATGCCACCAGTAGTGTGTAAGTCAGGATGTATAACTATACTTTGAGGGTGGTCCTTTTTCGCAGCTGCAAAACTTGGTCCATCTTTATGTAGAATGCTCACAGGACATCGGTTTTCGATCAGAGTTCAGTGGTTCGAGGTAAAAACACCGTGTCAACATGGACGAAGTTCGCTGACGTATCTTCAACACGGATAAACTCTCGACCCCTGCATGTGCTGATCTTTTAGACTTCATTGTCTTGGTCTCATCTTACGGCTGGTTAGACAGCCTGCTACACCGTGCATTGTATTGCGAGTAGTGAGTCAGGCTGGAAGCGACAGCCTGTTGACCAGTGTATTACTTGGGTTTGAATATAAAGGCTGCCGCTGTAGCTTGCTTCGGTAGGGCTAGAACGTTTCCGGCTTTCTTGCGGGTGTTTAAGAACGTCGTTTATCACGAACGTTGTCTGATAGATCAAACGTTCATAGGCAATAGCGCTGGTATTGCGAATCTCGGTATGTCTTGGTTTAAAGACTTATCTGTACCTTCTCTTCCCGTCTTACGTAGTCCGCAGTCTTTTTTCGTCCACTTTGATACGTATGCTAATCGTATGTCAATCGTATTATGTATAAGCCTCGTAAGACGAATGCGACGTCTTTCTGATGGATTTTCTAAGAAATAAGGACAGCTAATAAAGTGAGCGAATAAAATAGTACTAAGTTATTGTGATGCTGTTATCCTACTCTCACTTACAGTTCGTTTCTTTGCTTGCAGGATAGGTATATCCGTATCACCTGTGTACGTGCAGGTGCATGGCTTTACATATTCAACCACATTGTCTCTTCTGAAATCGAAATCTTATTTCCTTGCTTGTATGGCCGTCAGGCATAAGCGGCAACCATTGGTTAATGCTGCTGCTCTCGATTTCGTGGTACTTTAGTATCAAGTCTGGTATCCGGGTTAACTGGTGAGATGGCTCAGCGTCACCAGGCACCTCCCATTTGTTGATTATAGAATGGTCCTTCATGCGAGGGCTAACTGCAAAATGACTGGAGTTTTCCGGGCGAACAGGTAATCTCGGACGGGCGTGATAAACCCACAGTTAGCAACCGACACTCATAAAATGCCGCTTAAGCTGCTTGACGATACTTCAACATAACTTATGATACCCCGTCACAAAAGGGTTTCAAATACCCTAGCGGAGGTACATGCGTTCCCAGACAACATACTTTCTATCTGGTGTGCTGTCTGTATGGCGTACGGATATCTTCGGTCTTCGCCAGCCATAGAGAGTCCCCCGGGGAGATTTACGAATCACCGTGTTGATCACTATCAAAAGAACCGCTAGGTACTTTAAATGGCTAAACTTTATCCAAATGGCGTACGAACCAATTTGGTTTCCTGCACTTGACAGCGGAAAGTAAACGTCACTGGGGTCTTGTCGCCCTCGGTCTTCCTGGTTGGACAGACCAACTACACCAGAACCACCTTCCTTTGTCAATCCTCGAACTGCTGCGGTGTTTCGGTCGAAACATCATGCAGGGTGCATTGGACATACTGAGTGGATGAATTCCACTTGAAGGATGTATGAAACGAACCACCACTGGTTACTGGTTCCCAGTGGACTGCGAACTCCGTGCTTCGCCCCACTACCTTGAGAGCCAGGTTTTTTGTGAACCAGAGGCTTCGAGTGGAGTCCTCAAGCCAGTCCATTTCCTCGACTTATACACTTGAAGTTCATTCTGTGAAAACAATGTTGTGGCGCGTTTACGACTTCATGTAGTCAACTTGTGCCATACATATTCAGCACGAAATGACGACGAGCTCCTAAACGAGGGAGCGAGAATAAAAATAAACAGTTGTGTGGTGATTTAGTCCTGTTTTTGTATGTTATCTAGTGCATCAGGATAAACTTTCCATACATCGGGGAGTTAATCGACCGGTGCGTTTTATCTCTATGTTGGTTGTGTTTTCTAGGTATTACTGTTATGAGAAGAGTCGACCTAGGCGTTTGAATACAGAGGGTGTTTGCCGACACTCAGGGACTCGTACATTTTCTGGACTAAAAATTGTCTAAGAACCCATATGCTTCTGTTATAGTGAAAGAGGAGCTGTTTTAGCCGGTTACGCTCAATATCCTCAGATAACGTCTTGTTTTTTCACTTGCTGGTAATGATCCCATCACGCCCAAGTGGTACTGCTACTTACCTGCAGTTACTCATTCACTAAATGAACTCGCGTATTTTGTAACGGATTCTTTACCAACAACCTAAAAATGCGCCTGATGGTACCGACTCAATTGTCCCAGTTACCCAAAATCCAAGTCTGTTGCTAGTAATAAATGGTCTGCTTGCATTCGACGTGTCTTTTTGTACCTGCGTGACTATTGGGTCGGTGTTAAACATGTGGGAACTGTCTTTTAGGTGTTGCTTTATTCTTCGTGCAACTTTTTTAATTCTGCTCCCTGGTGTTGAATGCTTGACTTTCGGCGGTGCATTTTTTAAGAACTGAAATCACAACTTTTCCCTCACTCCTGTTCCCAAACTAAAGTTTGTTCTTACCATGATTATCCAGCAGTTTAAGCGACGGCATCAGCCACTGGTGTATTGCCGTCGATGTTACTGTTTTTGTTGGTGATGGTAATGGTGATCATGCAGTCGTTTGTAAATATTCGCGTAACCACACCTAGGCACATTAAGTAACAGTCTTTTTTTTAGGTATAAGCTGTTCGCAAATGTTTCTGTTCTCAGTTATAAATGGATAATATTTCTGTTGATGCGTGAAGTATTCCTGTAGTTTGCTATTAGTTCTGTAATACCTGTGTTTGCGTATCTGTGCCTCTGGTGCCGAAGGGCCGTGTTCACGTATGCGTTTGTGAGCTCGCTTGGACATGCCGTGCACTCGGTAGCGGTATATATTATATATTCGTGAATCATTTGATGAATCATTGTATGTTCATGCGTTTACGCTTACCTTGTTCACAAACATTTTACTTGTGGTCTGTATACTTATGTGTTTCGTGTATAATAATGTGTACGAGTACGTAATTACAAAGTCTGTTCAGTGAGAAACCAGACTTTACTGGAGCGCTGACTAGCTGGCGCAGCCTGCTTACATTGGGGAGTTATGAGGAAGAAGCGAACCGTATGACAGTCGGTCAAGAGCAGTTTGGTCGTTGAACTGCTGGTGGAAACTTTCTCAAAATCTTCGCAGCGGTAACAAACTGCCTTTGTGGACATCCTGTCGAAACTGGTAGACACTCCCCGCAGTTGATTGGGAGCTGGTCATCACGTCCAAAACGAACGCCGATTTTGCGGACATGTGGATGTTACTTGTGATCTTTTATTGCAACTTCATTTGGTTTCCTCCACTTGATCGGATAACTTATAAGGAGTTACATGGAGAGCATGAGGCGTTTAGGAAAATCAGTTTAAAGGAAAAGCGTGAGTTGTAAAAAAAACAACAACAAAATTTGGATGCTGCACCATGACAGCGTACCTATATTCACATCACTTCCCATCGGTGACTTTGGCGAAGCACAGGACGACAATCTTCTCACAGCCGCTTTATTCTCCGGATTCCACATGTAACTTTTTACTTGTATAGTTGATATTCACTGAGAAGTTTCACTGATCCTAGGCGACAAGAAGTCAAAACTTTGCTGCCAAACATGTAGTATCCTCCAAAATGCGTTCCAGAAATGGATAAAAGGTTTAAAGCGGCATTTTTTGGGGAATTCGACTGTTTTTTGAACGGCTCTGTCAGTTTTTGTTAACGTAACCATTCGTATGTGTTAGTACACATTCAGATAGTTACGCTCCTCTTGACGTTATCACGTACAGAACAGACCAGTTAAGTTGCACTTATTTCAGTGTGACAACCTGGGTTGTGCACTGGTCTGACTGGCCGCTTCGTAAACCGATTCGATTAATTATGGTAGCCAAATATCGAGATAAGCTTTTAATGTGTTTCCATCGATGATCTTGACGTTGATTGCCCGCGTCGACAGATTGGGAAGATGTGACAACGGTTTGGTGCGTACTTCTGAATGCTCCGATGCTTTACATATTAGAATACCTCCATGCGGTTTGGCTTCTGAGTGGACTTTTTGAATTACACGTTGACGTAAAGATTAGCAGGTCTAAGCTGTGGTTCATGTTGTTCCTGTACCGATTTAGACATTTGAATTTCCGGTAACTGCTGTCTACGTGGCATATGATCTTTATCTGGTCATTGGAAATAGTGTGACTTGCATATAGACCAGAACACTAATAGCCAAGTTAATCTTTTGTTTTACCGGTGTGTTAGGATCAAAACGTTGATGACACCAACGTTGATGACTTATTCAGTCGAACTTCCCGCTTTCTGGCAACCAGACCCAGCTCTGCTGTTTCTGCAAATTGAAACTATTTTTCGCAAACGTCGTGTAACCAAACAGACCACTATGTTTAGTTTTGTGGTTGTTGAACTGCAACCAGAACCTGTGCACGAAGTTCGGGACATTATTGCCAATTCCGACACAGTTATCTCATATGGTGATCTGAAACGGGAATTCTCAAATCGGGTATTTATGTCCGAACACAAACGATTGCAGCAATTACTCAACAATGTGCAGCTCGGTGATCGTCGTTCCTCCAAACTGCTTTGTCACATACGGACTTCGCTGAATGACAAACCCACAGACGAATGTTTACTGAAACAGTTGTTTCTTCAACGTCTACCAAGTCCCGTGCAAACAGCACTTCTGCCCGTTCCCGATCAGAGTTTGGACAGCTTAACTTCATCGGCGGATAAGGTCATCGAAAACATGCCAACTAACAACGCCACTGGATTTACACACTTTGCATCCGCCCCCACTGACGCAACATCGTTTATGTCCCTGATCCGTGAACAGCAACGGACTGTTCAACAAATCCAGTTTCATCTGAGCCAGTCGACAGCGCAGATGTCCCAGTCACACTCACAACCGACTGCTCAACTTCGTTCATGCAGTCGATCGTTGAACCAATCTCCATCTGAAACTCACGCGACTGATCGATTGTTTTTATCATCGTAAATTTGGCGCTAGTGCAAGACGTTGCACCACTCCGTATGCTTCCTTTCCGACATCCAGACCACTCGGGAAACAGCAGCACCAGTTGAGTTCTGCAACAAACTCAGCTGGCCCGTTTTTCATACTTGGTAAGGAAAATGGTCACAAACCCCTTATTGATGCAGGAGCTGAAGTCAGTGTTCTTCCCTCCACATCACAAGATCAGACTTCATCTCACCGTAGTCCAACACTCAAAGCTGCCAACGGTTCTTCCATTCAGACCTACTGCCAACGTTCCGTAACAATGTCCCTCGGCTTGAGACGTACTTGGAGATGGATATCTGTTGTTGCTGTTGTACGATTTGCAATTTTTGGGGCAGATTTTCTCATCAGTTTCGGTCTCCCGGTGGAAATTAAGCACCGCTGAGTGCTCGGTCCAACCACCAACCTGATTTTCACAAGTCGCTCGGCAAACGTTGACTCTCTTCGTCTGTCATTCACATTTACTGAAGCTCACCCGGAATATGCCTCACTGCTTGTCCAATTTCCTGGAATAATTAATCCTACTTTCCAGCAATCGTCCATTAAGCACAGAACTGTTCATCATATCTCGACTCGTGGTCCACCAGTAGATGCCAGGCCCAGACGCTTAGCTCCCAATAAACTCTGTCGCTCACAAGGAATTCGATCACATGCTCCAACTTGGGATCATTCGACCCTCGGAAAGTCCGTGGTCTTCCCCACTCCACATGGTTTCTGGGAAGGACTCTAATGACTGGCGATTTTGGTATTGTCATCAATCCTTCCAGGTGTCATCAGTGTCACCAGTGGACATCCTTGGACACCATATCAACTCAACTAGAGTACATCCACTTGCCGTTAGTTTGGCTGCCATCAAGGATTTTCCTCAATCCACTTCGGTACGTCAGCTTAGTCGTTTTATTGGTATGGTTAACTGCTATCGCCCTTTCCTCGCTGTTTCGCTCCGAGAGTTATGTCACTTGGATTATATTTTCCAGTACACATCGGACCTCCGGTACGTCAAGGGAGAACAAAACGCGGTAGCTGATGCTCTATCGAGAGTCCAACTGACAATCATCTCATTCGAAAGCTCCGTCGACTTTGTGCATATCGCTAAACTTCACGCTAGCGATCCTAACACATAGACACAAGAGCTTAATGAACACTCAGCAAGTAACACATCAGGGAGTATTACTTCTTTGTGATTTTTCTGCGGGGTCACCGAGACCTGTTGTTCCAAAAGAGATGCGGAAAACTGTTTCCTATGCTCTCCACAGCATGTCACATCCAGGAGTCAAAGCATCCGGAAAACTTATTTCTGAACGATTCGTCTGGTTTGGCAAGAATGAGAATATTGGCGGTTGAACACGTTGCTGCTTGGCTTGTCAATAGTCGAAGGTCCATCGTCATACCGTCACTCCACTGAGATCATCTCCGCCTCCGGGTACGTCGTTCGATCACGTGTACATTGACGTTGTTGAACCCTTGCCACCTTCGAAAGGTTTCGGATATCTCACATGTATCGACAGATTTACTCAGTGACCTGAAGTTTTTCCGATCTGTGACATCACTAATCAAACCCTGGCAACAGCATTCGTAATAGGATGGATTTTACACTTCGGCATACCATCCACCATAACTACGGACCGCGGCTCGCAGTTCGAGTCTCATTTATTTGATCAACTCACACTCCTTGGAATTCAACGGGTTCGTACGACAGCGTACTATCCACAATCCAGCAGAATGGTCGAATGACTTCACCGGACACTAAAGACTGTCCCGACTACCAAACTAGAATCGACTGTTTGGTTTGGTCATTTACTGGTTGTGCTTCTTGGATTACGAAGCTCTGTTTGTGCTGACAGTCAATGTTCCCCAGTGCAACTTACTTATAGCACCAGCTTGCGTTTACCTGGTCAGCTACTAAACTATTCGAACAATGCAACCTCTCCTGATCCGACAAACTACGTAAGTCGCTCGCATTATTTCATGTCCCAGTTACCTTGTCAACCACCACGATTACAAAGCAAACCTACCAATTATCTTAACAAACTGACTGACTTCGCACGTATTTGTCCACTGTGATAAGCTCCACGAGTCCCTACAACCAGCGTACAAAGGTCCGTATCGTGTTCTGAATCATTTGGACAAACATTACACGTTGGATGTTGGTGCATATTACAACAACATATCGATCGATCGTCTCATTCCAACGCGACATACAGAGGAATCTAATCCAACTGACTCGTACACGCCACCTGAAACAAGTACCTACAAGACTAAATCCGGTCGATCAATGCATTTTCCAGACCGACTTGAGGTAGCTGTTTCACCATAACCCCACAATTGGTGGGAGGCTATGTAACCGTCGTCTCGCCCTCTCACGCGGCCCATCACGTGACAAGCCGTCCAGTCTAAGTGACGCTCACTGTCCGAACCTGCACATGCGCGCCCACACATCCACCTGCCAGAAAACCCTCTCTTACATCCGAACGCACGCACGCACGCGGTCACCATTTGCACACAGCCAATTGGAACGCTCCAACTGGATGTGATTCAGTGCAGTCGATACACAAGGACGCATGATTCGGTTGGACCCGGATCGAAACAGAGAACAACAACAGGACAGGACATGGTCCAGACGAGCACCACTGGATTAAGCTTGTACACCGATCTCAATAGTAGAGACCCAAACCATTTGACTTTTCGTTGACTATCATCGAAATATCGTTATTTGTTGGTAGGTACTCAAGCTATCACGGCAAAGGGTTTCACTACAGGTACTGCTTGATTAGTTTATTAACCATAACCCCATTTTCTGAAGAAAAGAGGTTCCGAAGTTTGTGACGACCACAGAAGTGTCAGTCCAATGACTATTACGTCCAAGTTACTCGCTGTTAATTTCTGCCACAGATGAAGCAGTTCAGGACTGTTTTGGATGCCAGCGCTTATCTCCTACCTGGTAGAAAAACTACTGATCTAGACTGTGTTGACAGGTCCACATAGTTAGAGGACTGGGCGGGACGCATTGAGGGTCAGTTTAATTGGCCTCATGCTTCTGCTGATACTGCCCCAAACTTGTAATGTAGTTTGGTGGACTGAGGTTTGCAGTTGCTCTTCGGTTGACGAACGTAATAGTGTTCCTTACCCAGATGACTTCGTGTCGGTCTTCTCCAATGAAGTTGAGAGTGTTTGTAGAGGCTTTGGCTTAATTTTTTTCAATTTGTATGGACGACGGAGAACATTTTATTCTACTGGTGTCGGTCGATAACATTTCCCGTATTCGAGAAAGGTGTCCGAGATATTAGTTTGACTCCAGTCATTATTCGGCCTCTGACGTTCGTCATACCGCAAATCGCAAGGTAGGCTGACGAATAGCAGGCAGAGTTTCGTCCTGAACGAAGATGCACTGACCACATTTTCTAAGCAGCGTCATGCACAGCGTCTACCAACACTTGCCGCCTTCTTCGACTATGGAGGTGGGTTCAGCTCGGTTTATCGATGTGCACTTTTAGAATCGCGTAAACGCAAGGGTGTACCGATCAAGTATTTGAAGGTATTGCCGACGCTTCGGTTCAGATTAGGGTCTGCGGTAAACTCTGACAGACTCAGCGTCGAGAGCGAGGTACGTCACTTATTTCGTTTGTTCACAACATGAACAATGTAATGGAGGACAGTCTGCGGTACCCACACCACGCCAACTTGGACATTTTACCCAGTGATAGACAGCGATTCTGATTACGCTGGCAACAAGATATTGTTGTTTGGCCAACTCTCAAGCGGTGCAGACAGTGTTAGGTGCAATTTTGCGCCCTGATAACCACTTCGGAATGCGGTTTGCACCCTCACAGTGCAATGCGCTTCTGTAAGACTACTGTGATCATGTAGATTTAGTGTTGGATAATGCAGTGATAGAGGTTGTTGACCGGTTTTTGTATTTAGGAAGCTGCATCAGCGGCGCCGGAGTTATGTGGAATAGCACATAAGCTTGTATCTGCAAGATTAGTACGCTGTTTGCCGATCCAGGCCACTGGTAGCGACAGAAGGAAGTCTCTATGAGGCTTAAAGGTCGCATACATAAGGCGACAATGAGGACTGTATTATTTACGGTAGCGAGATTTGGCCGCTTGGAGTAAAAGACGCGAACCATCTCCAGGTACTTGACTATCGACGTTCGCGTTCAGTCGCTCACTGCAGATGACACCGATGGGCAGGTAGGTATGTAGGGAACGGATATATCCTGGTGATTGTCAAGTGTGCTGTTTTGATCAGTCTTTAAGTTTGCACACGGTTAAGCCATGCACTAAAGATGTCAGCTAGTCGTGGTTTGTGAGATTTTTTCGTTGACCGACACTGAATGTGCGGATGATACTGTTTTGATTAGTTCCTTTTCCGCAAACTTGCAGACCACGCCAAATGAAGTGTATCATCGGACTTGTTTGTGCAAAGTGCGTTTCTCACTTTCAAACTGCAATGTGCGGCATATTCTCACGGCTACTTGCTGTACTAGAGGCAGTTCTATTGAGACTGCGGAAAGACACACGGGTTGCACTATTTCGTCAGCTTGTAATACATCTGATGAGATATCAACGAAGGTAGTGAACATACTACCTTTGCCAAGCAGTGTCACCCTTGGTGCTGCGAAGGTGTCCGGTTTTTGTTGAAATGGAGAGTATGTAACGCTTTTGTGTGTTCTCTTTTGCTCCCTGATTCAAAAGCGTGGTTTTGCTCGCTAAAGAGATGTCGCCGGACTTACCCTGCTTGACCATCACTGTATTTGCTAATTGGTCCACAGCAACTGGGATAACCGCGTGAGTAATGCGGCTGTTTGTCAGCGCCTATTTCGAAGCGCGTTTTGGGTGTGGCCAAGAGATCCCCTAATCAGGCTATGCAGTCCTCGGTAGTTGGGTCACATACTCCGCATGTCACGTAAGCGTTTGCCACACTGGGCGTTATATTTTGAGACCGCGAACGGTTGGGTAAAAACGCGTAGTGGTCAAGCAACATCGTAGTCACGAACCCTAACCGTTCCATTGAGTGAAGTGAGTGGGTGTCGTCTGTCTGGCTGAGGTTCTCATGATCATTCAGATCGGTGGCCGGAAATGCCATCCGAGATGATACTGTGTTACAATCAGTAATGTAACTGCATTCATATCGCTTTTGATCCTTCCGCTTAGACATCTTAGTAACACTTTATTCTTTCAACCTCACTTGATGTTAGCGGTAGTCGGGGCCACATTATTCTCTAGTGATGTTCATGGTAATTATGATTGAGTAAATGACTTACAACAGCATACCACTCTTCTGCCTTGTAGACGAAGCTCCTCTATCGACGGCTTTAGCAGGTCCTCAAAACGACATCCAGAACTTGCATAATCGTAGCACGTCATGCGAACATTCTTTCGCTTGTACGTTGTGTAGACTTACCTAGTATATGGCTTGTGGATTTCACCCATGCCGATTATAGTGTTTTCGTTTGACGACTTCAAAATAGTGTAGACAACAGTAGGCGGTGTCTCCCATTCTGCCGTGGGTTTTTGAGTGTAATCTACGGCCTCAGAATGCCTCTGTACCTCTACAGCAGTCACGTATTATGGTGTAGTTGACTAGATTGACTCGTGTATATGAGGAGGCGCATATATGAAGGTGAATGTATACGACATGAAGCGGGGGTTCTTGTCTTCAATTCCAAGACGACTTTTGCTAACTTGTCATCCCTGTTCACAAAGAGACGTCCTACTAAAGCCTATGGGGCGCTTATATAACGAATATTTGAGAACGGAGGTCACGTTACTCCTTCCACTTAGCTTTTAAGGACGCTATACACCAAAGATGGTTTTTGATGGACGCGCTCAGCTGACTTAGGTTGCGAGTCAAATAACTTGTGACCGCGGGTAAGTACATATAGTTATCAGCTGGTTAGCCACAGTAGGTCAGATACGTCTCACGAGGCCTGGTTGACACCATGCACTATCGAGCTGAAACAAATTATGCTACATGGGACTCTTGAAGGCTTTTCTGTCTTACCCTAGTGGTTGATATCGAAGCCAAATTTGAGAAAGGGTCTGTGAAGCTACTTTCTTTCAGCGACGCTTAACGCGATGGATTGAACATTTCTAACAGGTTACCAGTTAACCACACACATCGTGGACGTTTTCGGGCGTCTCCTACCCCCATGTTATCTGTTGACATCTCTGCGCCCACGTAAGCAATACCTAAGGTTAAGATTAAGAGACGTTACTGGACACCTGATTCAACGAAACTTCCGCACTTTTTATGGATCAGGTTCCGGCCTCAATCAAACCTGCCGTCTGTTCTTTGGAGTTCCTGCGTCATGGAGGTCGTTCCGAATGATTTGGATTTTGTTACCATCATCTTCACTTTCTGAAAGTGCTAACGTAATCCGTATGCAACTCGTTAAAGAATTGGCTTAGTTTCTATTGCAGCGAAGCTGCCTGAGGCTATTTCATTTTGTTGACTAAGACCAACGTGTGAACAACGTACTTAATACAAGCAGGCTGGTTTTCTTCTTGGCCGTAGCTGCATTGTTCATATCTGGAACCTCAGCCGGACGCCTTAAAACAGTTATTCATATAAAAAGCACATAATTGTCTTCGTAGATATGGGGATAGGTCTATCGTTCACTTGACAGAGCTTTGCTCTACGACTGTTTACCAGGAACGAGTGTGTCCGAGAAGTAAGTCAACATCTTGGGAACCGTTTATTGTCATACCTCTAGCTAGAGATTGTTCCGTGTAACAATCTTGGTTACCACCACTGCATTTTAACCCGGTTCAGTAGTCCATTGCTGGTTGCGATCATTACTTTCCGTCGTTCAGGCAGATAAAGTCAAGGAAAACGTGCAGGCGGTGCTAGCAAACACGTGAGTGCATGGTCATTGTGAGAAGACTTTCGGTATAGTAACGGGAAAATTCCATTCTCCATTTTGGAGGTATCTAAGAACTAAAAGTTTCATTCTTTCAACCTAAATGTATACGTGTTTAAAATATGTATCCAATAATGGTAGTTTGTGCCTGACGTCTTCACATGTCATCCGATTTTTTCGCATACTCATCACTTGGTTTGGAGTGCTCTAGTTACGTTCGAGGGTGCCTAACTACTAAGGTCATTTACGTCTATACTCCCGTATTCAACACCAATGTCTGCAGTATCTACACTTTGCAAACGAACAACCGAAGGTGAAATTATAGCGTCGTCACTAATCGCTTTGACCCTAGTTTCCATATAGTGAAATTTAGACAAGTGGAGCTTGGTATACTTTAACAACTAGCACGCAGTCTGAATTCCCTCTCTGTCCATCGTGTCACTTAAATATATTCTGGGTTTTATCAACAGTGTTTGTGCGTCTTACAGTGAAGTGAGCTGTGATCGACGCGTCTGACGAAATGAATGATTAGCGACTGTATGGTATACTCA
>LUCH01006320.1:22138-36464 GCA_013368495.1 Paragonimus heterotremus
AGGCGGATCTGTGCCACGAGCATTTGGCAGGTTAATTTGACTGAATGCATGAGAACAACAGACTGACGCCAGTAAAGCTCAATGTCACAACTACAACTCATGACCATACTATGCTTAGACAGTAGCAGCTTGAACATGCGATCACTGGCCTGGCAAGTGATATCCGTCACCTAAACTGAAGGAAACAATCGGGGATCACCTTACCATGATGACACGACCTCACGGTATACGCATCCAACCGGTAGGCGTCTCCGATAACAATGCACGCGTCGTGTGAACGGCGCACCGGCAACATACCATTTAAACGGTTAACACGCGCAGTCTCACTGATTGTACACCAGGAACGACCATATAACCGATTGTGGCAGAGCCTACGCAATCAGCCTACTTGATAATGGAGGCTGATTTGCACACAATAGGACGTTACCACATAAGTAAGCAAAAGCTAGTGAATCGGACAACCTTGGAAAACGCCCGAAACGAACAATCGAAGACAAATGCTTTCTTGTCATACGGAATATGGAACACCAAATATTTCATTCTGTAAAGTAAACAATTCCAAAGAACCTGAGATACGGCAGCAACGAAAATGGAAGTGAAGATGGCACTTGTCGGCAGGAAATAACAGATTGGATGTGTTGAACAGGCTACCACTACTGAAATACTCTACCACATCGATTCAGTCTACTGAGCAGGACTTTTTAAGCCGACACTTGTAACTACCAGCTAGCACATCAAAGCGAAATTGAGGGGTGTGAGCAGCAGTTCATGTTGAGGTTGATAAACACTGATTTGACAGACTGCATAGCTCAACGTCATCTTTGCCAAGGTGGCTAAAAGATACTGGGTTTCTCAACGTCCACAAAATCGAATTTCAAATCAGGCTACAGGGATGATTCGTGATCAAGTAAAGGTTGGCCGTTTAGAAAGCCCCTTGGGCTACTTGATTATGTCCAGCCAGCAAAACAGTGTGAGAGAATGATGCGGTCTCCCCAATTTCAAAGTTAAATTAGTCAGATTTATGTCTGAAAGATTAGTTTTGTGAATAGACAGTTTGGGTCAGTACGAGTTCGTGTCAAAAAGTGAGTTTCCAAAGTCGAACTGCAATGGAGTATTTCCCGAAACACTAGACAACGTCAGTAAAATACAAAAACGACAGTTAACTTGATAACTGAATAGGCGTCAAGGCCTAAACATCGCGGTTTCCTGGCCACGTTTTCACAAGTCTGGGAGCAGACCGGTTGTCATTCAGACGGATACAGTTGAACACACTAGGGACTGCAAAAATAACAGTAAGTCTGAGTGTAACCATCGCAAAGACATTGTAGATAGAAGCGAAGAGGAAGTCGCACCATAACAAAACAATAAAGATATCAAGATTGTCATTCAATACAAGTGGTTCTTTAGAGCTCAGATTGTGGTTTAAACTCAGTGGCTTCACAAATGCTGTGTAACGGAAGCGGTGCAAAACTCCATGACGGATGTGTGAGTAAAGATTTCCCTGAACCAACAAAATCATCTTTGACGGATCGTTGGCACTGCGTATGCTTCGGTCATGGGAAGAAGGCCAGTTGGATACGCTCCATTCATGGAAATGCGATTAGCGTGGTTTAAGGAAACAAAAAGTGCGGTTCAGCAGACCCACTAACGATCGTATAGCTCCACTCTAACTTTTTAAAATTACCAAACTGGTCATACTGGATTTCAATCACGTTCAGACTTCACCACACTTCCTGTTGTACAAGCATGCAATGTACTGTAATGTTTCAGGAGGAGGAAACTCGAACTCATATGTTGTCTATAACGAAAGTATGACCACTTCATTAAGGGATTACGGTTCCGATCCTGATCCCAACCTTACAGATTATCTGTGAAACATATGCGTTCACTAAGTACGCAGAAACGTCAAGGTGTAGAGCTTGACAGCCGACTTGCAGGCTACTCTGGGGTCACGGTCTTTCGTTGGAATTATGTCCAATCAATGCAATGAAGGGTTAAAACGAAACAGCAAAACTATGTCGCACTCATCCTTTGAAAAACAGCATATGGAGTGGCCATCCAATTTTGTCGCAGCTACTTGTGTGCAACGCATCTTCTATAAAGGTTATCCAAACAAAATCCACTTTGTTGCCGGCTCGTGACCAGAGGTGATCGTCGTTTCGTTAAGAATAAGGTGGTTGCATCATCTTATCGCGAGGTTTTTTCCACGACAATATGTACCAGAGAAAGAACAAAATAAGAAAATTAAACGAAAGTCGAAAGTGATGACGCACCGTGGTAGTAAGCAAGAAGGCAATACTAACTTCAGTTATCATTTAATGGGCGCGGAATCGACTAGTTTCTAAATCGTAAACAATTCAACGAAATGCAAAACGTCTAAAAAAATGCTCTCTTCATTGAAAAGTGACGAATAACAACCATAGAGTGAGGCTCACTTCATTACTATTAGATATCTGCTTCGGCTGCCATCATGTATCCCCCTTCCATCGCAAAAACGACAGGGAAGTATCCGAAGTCACCGTTACCCTGACGGGCCAATTCACTTATTTTCATTTTCTTCCTTCTCTGCTCCCGATTTTCATCCTTTAAAGCCAAGACAAAAAGTAAACTTCGATAAAAGTCGGTAAGCTGCTCTGGCGAGCATTCCCTGGAGTTTGAAACTGGATGTGTCTTTGAAACCAACTTTTACGATCCTAGTGATGTCCTCCATTTGAATACGACCATAGATAATGCTACGAGTGAGCGGTCTTTTCTCAAGGTCTCTGATGACTATGTCGAATCTCGCGGTCAAGCTAGGATGGGGATTGCACTGAGCTCTAAGGCAGAAACTATCTTGCTCGACTGGATCCCGGCGAACGGTCGTCAACGTGCCGTCAGACGTACAACTTCAGTTAGTCTGCCGGTACAAGCCAGAAAGACGTTGTCTGTCACATCTGCATATGCCCCAATAGTTCGGATGTTGTTAAGGAAGCCCTCTACGATCTTCTGGGACAGACGGCACACTCAGACATTGATGCTACTGTTGGCTATATGGACGCACAACCCGATCGTCTTAGTCCAAGGGAGAATTCGCCAGGTGGTATGTTTGATGTCCGAACACGATGCACTGACAGTGGCGATCGGATGTTGCAGGCATCTCACGGACAGACAGACTTAGCTATCGAGTGACGCATTTCAGCACAAACGACGGCAATACGTCACGCGGAGTCCATCTGTGCAACGCAACCATAGACGCAAATGGACCAAACTGCCGTCAGCTATCGGTGCCGCCATTCCATTAAAGACTGTCGTTCGTTTTAAAGTAACCACCTTGACTCAGATCACGACGTTGTTCATATCCGTTTCGTTCTATTATTTATCCAGATCATCTGGTTACAAAGACAAAGTACTTAATTGAAACTTGGGCGATCAGTGTACACGAAATGCTCACAAAACAGCACTTACAGTCAAATCGTCCGGGTCACAACAGTAGAGGGACACAAACGAGCAAAAGGCAAACTTCTCAACAGATATACGAACCTTTTGCGAAGAGGCCTATTCCAAAGGAGTATAACGAATATGTGAGAAAGAAACCTCTGCGGATTCAGTAGAATATATGAGCAAATGTCGGCTGATTACACTGACTCCGAATACGACAAACCTCGCCGTGAGCTGAAACGCGAATTTACGAAGTTTATGTAAAGGCTGTGAGGGATATTTGGGTGAACGAGTAAAAAAACATAGAGAAGGTATGTTTACTGGGGGAAAACCGTGTGCTATTTCCTTGATTTCTACTTGAACTGGCCGTCGGTAAGCTAAGTGAGACTATATGTGAAAGTTGACTCACAAATTTACAGCTTGTTGCAACCAGCAAACAGACGGGCTTAGCACTTTGAGGGACAGCTAAGCTTGCATGAACCAACTAATTCAGTTATGGACGGTACCGACTGAGTACTAGTTATGACATTCCCAGTGATCCTCTGTAGGAAACTCAAAAGACTTTGCAACTCAAAATAATGAAATACAATAAAGCCCTAGGTCAGGACCTTCTTTCTCTAGTGCTTTTCGAAGACGATCGTGACACTGAACCGATCAAACTGCTCTGTTCTGTATGAAAGACTGAAGAGGTGTCACAGAATTGAGGCTTATCAATAGCCG
The DNA here is from genome assembly GCA_013368495.1 of Paragonimus heterotremus. Classification (NCBI taxonomy): domain Eukaryota; kingdom Metazoa; phylum Platyhelminthes; class Trematoda; order Plagiorchiida; family Troglotrematidae; genus Paragonimus; species Paragonimus heterotremus. Next base: position 26,276 of record LUCH01006320.1, read on the forward strand.
TTCTTATTTTTTAAAAAAGGTGCTAGGACATTATCCAAAATGTTCACAAGTCTCGTAACGCGGAGGTATCTAAGACGGGAGAGAACTAGATAAGAGGACAACCGACAGGTTTTTGACTTGATTGCGGGTGTGCCGATCACACCTTCATCTTGCAACAGACACTGAAGCATCGACAACGGTCGCGGTATTCTTGAACCTAATACCTGCCTAATCTGCCAACTCGGCTGCGGCCAACGTGCTGGCCAGTAGCGGCGACCATGCAGATACATGAAGCAGATACCCAATATCAGGTAAGCAATGCGAGTGCTGCCAGTTCCATTCGTTGACCACTGTCCTGGATTCTAGTCTCCAAAATGTAGCAGACATCGACATTTAATGACTCTGAAGTGCGCACGAGAGTGGCTTATTAGCATGTCTGTTTCAGAGTTCGAATGTTGAAAGCACCTACTTTGATTACCATCCTAGGATTAAGCAAAAAATGAGGGTAGTCTGAAGCTGGATGGCAAAAGGTGAGAGTTACCGGAGCAATGTTACTGTGAATATCCATATACGTTGTGTGACCTGAAGGAAGATTACTAGAAATGGCATCGGAAGAGGCCTAAAAACTAGATATGAGAGAGCAGCGGGAGAGTGGTCAGTAGTAGCATGTTTTCGCTTATCCACCCTGTTGTATGCAGCGGACAGAACGATCCGGTTTATAGTGAAAAATGATCGATGCAGTATGGGATTATTGGTTTTGCGAATATTCATGTTTGTATGTGGGATGAGATGCTGTCAGGACGTCAAGACCTAGACAGGAGAACGACTAAAGTTCCCAACCAAAGCTTTTGGTAGGGGTTAAATGGCAGTGTATCAAAACCAGTACTTTTTCCAACTCCCAATCTGAGGAACCACGAGACTGTGGTTTGTCAGACATCAACCTATTAGCCAGCCCGTTATGGGTGGTTCTGTCGGTGTGACCACCACACCGTCCAGATTAGTTGAAGGTCATTGGGAGGCGCAGGTAGTCACACTGAATCAAGGTCCAGTCTCATAGCGATGGTAATGAAAGCAGTACAGCTTTGTCAATCTTCCGTCGAGAGTTGCTACCTTGATCCATCCGGTTAGACTACTACCTCAGATAGATATGGTAGTATGTCGAACGATGGTTGAATTAGCCCGCTTCAGCCGCAGCGATACCCGGTCGACCTTGGAGTGCCGAGTGTCTCGAGTGATGAATTTATTCGGACTTATCGCGAACGACCATGCTGAGAAGCACGGAGGTGTGAGCCAATATCACACGATGAATATGGGATAGTGTACAATTTCAAGCACAATCTCGTTATCAAAATGACTGCATGAATGGACGGAAATTTGCAACATTAGCAGTGAGTACCTGCTATGTTTCAATGGGGGGCATTTTTAAGATTAATGCACATCGTACATGGCGAAAATATAAAACCTCTCAGGTAACAACAACGTACCTGATACGCTGTTCAAATGATGCCTGCTTGCGACAGGCGGATTACTCAGATCACTGATATGTAGAAACCCAAAGATCTCCAGAGAAAACGAAGAAGGGGCCGGTGACGGGCTGAAAGAAGGTAAGAAGAATCAGTAGAACGCAAAACCCAAGTGACAGTGTTTTTCCAACGATATTTGCTGAACACATTTAAGTTTGCAGCTTGCACATCACATGATACTCGCCGTTACCAGAGATATTGGTTCATACATCAGATACAAACTGTTAAGCATGGGAATTCGACAGCCTCAGTCAAACTGGTAGTGCCATGATCGAACACGTTCACTCGCCCATTTGAAGTTAAACCCGTTACAAACGTAGACGTTTAGCAGAACTAGACTTGGAAAACAGTCGTGCGCACAACGAAAGGATGAAAATAACAAAGACGATGGCAAATTAATGCAAATCGATGATGTATCCGCAAAAGAAGCTCGAGAGCAGCGCAAGAGGTTCTTAGCTGATCCACGGCAAACGTATATGGAGTTCCTGGTGCATACAACAAACCCTTTCTTAACGACATTCACGACACCATTTTGTCGATTTTCGTCGTAAGTTGGCAGGAAATTTGTCAGAGTGGACTGTATGTATCTACGCATTAAACAGGACTTCCCCAAATACAGGTGGGAGAAAGCTGTCATCACAAACAGCCATTCAAAAAGGATGACAATCTTTCAAAATTCTGATACCTACATTGTATGATTTGCACTAGCTAACGGTGATTTTCGTGTAAATCCGTATACCAGTTTATGAATGTACGTTTTTCAATAATCGCGCTTACTCTACTACAGACTAGTGATATTTCGCCTTCGCGATTAAAAACTGAAACGTACGTAACCGTGAGCAGTTCGCAAGCAGAAGTTAGTACAAAACTGATCAGCACCACTCACTCGGTAGTGTCCACTGGAAGCACAGGAACTAGCTTGGCAGTGCTCTGCATGTGACCACAACGTACGATCACATCGGGTTGTACAGTACCAAGTCCGCCACACTCGCGAATAATGACGGTCACAGATTCAGAAAGCACATCATCGAGAGAGGCCTCAACGGGTTGTTTGTGACAGTTTAGCGACACGATATGAGGGGGTTTCGGCCAAACCCGGCGGTAGGCACAAAGCAGATCATGTGATATCTAAAAATAGCAAACATTAAGGAAATTCATTCAATCACTGTTAAATTGGTTCGCCAAACTTTGACCAACGGATAGAAAGAAGCCAACGTGACAGTAGAATTCCTGCCAAAAGATTGAGATGCTTGGCCCGTTTGCCTTATAAACAAGAAATTTTCCATTCCTGTTTAGGAGTAAATAGCAATCGTAATAGTCTTTGAGGTTATGTGCGGCTCGAAAACGGGATTGTCATGCTTATATATTATCGGCAGATCAGAAGAATGTAGCTTAAAGTGACCGAAACATTGAAAGAGCAAAAGAGAAATCAATGAGAAAGAATAACATAGATTAGCTTCAAACCACTCAACAATAAACGCCTCATGAACTTCAGAGGCATCCAACTTTAAACAAATTATACAGTACGGTTGAAGTGACAACTTATGACCGGAATAAATACTCGTCGATATAATTTTCTTGAGATTACGGAATATCAACCTTGTTTGTCGTTAATGAAGTTTGGATCGTTATAAACGTACACACCGGGGCAGCAGGAAATGTTTAGTCCATGGGATGTCTGACGTCCGTGTGAGAACCTACCTTTCCTCGTTTTCCTATTACTGTATCATAAACCCCAGGGTTTTCAGTACTGTACTGTAATGGACTACTTGCAGACGTCGACTAGCATGCCACAAGTAAATAAAAACGATTACTGATCTGGTTCATACTACACAGAGGTGGAGTCGCCGCCTGTTGTGCGTGTACCAATCCGTGGTCCAACGTGTGGAACCAGAAAAACCGCTAAACTGAATAGAAGTCAAGACAATGAGCGCATGTGTTAACTGCTGAAAGCTCGCACGAAACTATTTTCGATATTCGACTACCGGTGCACTGCCAGTACAGCCCACGATTGAAAAGAAAATTCAATTGAGATGTTAAAATCACCCATAGAATATGTGGTAGGAAAAACTGCAGGAAGTTGATTATGGAGGTGTTTACACTTAATCCGTCCTGGTGGTCTGACACTAACTGACCATCCGCTCTTTCAGACAAAGGTATAAGCAAACGAGGGCCGACAAAAATGTAGAGGCAGCCAAAAAACTGTATGTAATATAGTAAAAAGATAAACAATAGTCAAAATGGTGCTGAAGGAATCCTATTATCAAGACGGGGTCTCCGAGAAGACTAAGCTTGTATTCATAGGGTTGTAGATTGGGAAAAACTGCGACTGTCTAATTCCCTATCATCATTTCCGGAATAAGTGTTTACTACCAGAATCTATCACCTACAAGTTCGAATTTTCCACAACTGTTGGTGTTTAGTGTGAGATAATTCGAGCTAGAGCACACTCGCAAAAAGGCTCGCAGTAGACGTACAGAGTCGAGTAGATGGCAGTTCCATCCTAAGCAACCTCACATCAGCGACGTAGGAGGCATTGGGATAACCATAGTTATAACACATAACAGACTGGAAAAAATGCAGTTGTTGTGCAGAAACCCACGAAAAAGACAACAAAAAATAACCAACCTGATCGTCACTTAAACTGACAAATGTAAGTGACACATTGAGCCATTCGTGTTGAACTGTCGGCACTTGGTCGGACACTGATAAAGTGGAGTTGAAAAATGTAGCACCGCCATCCGTAAATACCAGGATCTATGCAGATGTAGGCACGTATGTCATTCTCATCCAAGAAACGAACGACTAGATACCTTAACTGGAGTTGAATGTCCCCAATATTTAAGAAATTCTGAAAGAGTCCAGTGAAGCAAATTTTCAAATTCTTGTGGAGCGAACGGATCCGGCCGCTCAAGATCATCGATAGACGACAACACCGAGGTCAAATTATGGGAAAAAACGAGGAATTGGTTGCCGTGGGTTGAATTGGCCGGTTTGACCTACCAGTACGGAAAACAGAAAGATGTGAATCTAAGGATGAGGGAAAAGAGATCAGCGAGTAAGCAACTCACAACCGTGGACTCATCATCAGCATTTTAAACGAGAGCTTTGCTCACGAAATCAACGTGTCATCTGATCACGTTAATTTGGTGAGGTGTGCAAATGTAAGGGTGGGAATGTGTTTATGAAAGATGGATATTTGTTTCATTTGTGAATTGTTTTTTTAGCAACAGACTGGATGCTGTTTGCTGATCGTTAAAGATGCATGTAAGATAAATGGAATGAGTATTTTTTTTTCGAACCAGTTACGTTAACACAGTTTTTAGTTAAAAAAACTTGTAACCACTTCAGTTATGGTTGCCATGCTAGTCATTCGTATGGGTGAACGAACCAAATCAATATACTTGTGTTCGTGAATTGAGTTTTCTAAATGAGAAAGTAAATTTGTAAGACTCGAGTTGTTGCGTAGTAATTTGGAAAATTCAGTTCACAAACACAAATATACTGACCTAGTTCGTTCACCCATACGAATGACTAACATGACAACTATAACTGAAGGGGTTACAAGGCATTTATTTTTCATTAAAAACTGCGTTAACGTGACTGATTCGAAGAAAATACTCACTTTATTTATGCTAAATGCAGATTTAACGATCAGCAAACACAGCACTCAGTCGATGAGTGAAGAAACAATTCGCAAGTGAGACCAGTACCTATCTGGTTCATCACCTGAAGGGTAACTTTACAGCTTGTGTACGCAAGCCTAAAAAGGAACAGTGTAATGTGGAGTGACAACGCGGATAAGTGATATAGACCAAATGGTATCCATTTCAAGACACTAAACCGAGCATATCCGAAGTACACTTTCCTTGGGAAAAAAACTCACAATGAAAGCAAGATATTTTATCTAACGGTAAAACTGACATAAACGACCATAATTCGGAAACAATGCGAACAAGACTCACAATGATGACAGGATCATCCGTTGCATGCTGGCACAGGGTTCGAAGTAGACATTTTGCCAAACTTTGGCAAACGGAAAAGTAATTCTGGGGAAATACCTCATGAGGTCGAAGAAGGCTCAGAGTTCCATCAATAATCAAGGCCAAAATCATTTAGTACAATGAAGATCAGTGAACTAAAAGATACACCACACATGGGTACAGTAATAATCATTAGTTTATTCAATAAAAGCAAACGAAGGTTGGTAGATGATGCCTGATCAACAACCCAACGAAAATTATAATCAAATTGGAAATAGGATGAATGATGCTACTGATTACCGTCACAAACAGTAGTATATAACTGCACTGATGTATAACTGCCACATAACAATAGGGAAGAACTTTAATGTGAAGATAGAGAAGAGAGGTATGGGTTACTTTAAGAAAACCGTAGGCCTGAACTGTTAGGTGGATAGCGACCAAACAAACAGTTGTATTTACTTATTACACCATTACACTGCTTTTTCATTTGCATTGTAGCTCATCATTAGTGCTTCCTTTACCGTGGACTAATCATTCTATCTCATCCCTATCTGAGCGTTTGTTATCCAGGATGTTTTCCAACCGATAAACATTCCATCAAAACTCGTTTGTCTTCTCAGTTCGAGTCGCATGACTGAACATAGGTGATCCGTTCAACAACTGAGGGACATAACATAAACCCAACATTTAGCAACAAGATATCTGCAGCTTTCAAACGGATAGTCGTGAGTAAGCGTCCGCATAACGCTTGCACATGATCCTTTCTGCTGTCATGACGTGGTGAGCAAGCTCGCGCGCTACGTTTATTCGAAGGGCCATCACCATCACACCCAGCAATACACCAATGGTTCACATTGATGCTTAACTGTCATATAACCACGAAGAGAGAAAAATGCAAACCCTGTATAGAAAGAGAGAAGAAATAGGAACGGGACGGGAAGGGACCTAACTATTAAAAATAGCTACGTCAAGGTGCCCACACCCTGCAAACAAACAACCGAGTCGCAAGTGAAAGGCGTCATCAGCAAGACAGCTTCCTTACGGTTTTCACTGCCCCACATCATTAAATTCACTCACTTCAGAGACAATTCGGCCAAACAAAGACAACATTCACGTCACTGAGCTCGGTTAGCCGCCATCTCACCCAACGTCTCCAGCCACCGACTCTGTGGGTCGCAATGGTCCCAGCCCGATCTACAATGGCCGTCTTGGCTAGGGTCCCAACTCTCTCAGGTACAATCATGTCAGGCAGGTCAAAGGAGAACAGCCACATAAAAAACGGTCGTGTCCACAGAAATGCCTAGGCGATGGGGTAGGGTACTGTGGGAATGAAGCAGAACCAGTTTTATAGATACACCACTACTATTTTTCGAATAAGGAAAGGGGGTTACAAAAAAACCCTCAGAAGAATAGAACTTCGGCCGTCTAACGGCTGACTGACTGTCGGCGTAAAATCCCATATAGGCCCAAAACTACGGTACTTCTCAAAAATATGATACGGCTTTGAAAACATTTACTGTGCGCAGCGCTAGCTGAAATGAAGCACTAGTGTTTTGTTCACTGCGCCCTTAGGTTGGGCTAGCCCCCTGCTACCAAGCGAGTCGCGTTTGTCACTGGTCCCATATACAGTCCTCCCAAAAACCCTATCCCATGTCACCTCACAGACTAGGCTATTGAACCGCAGGTTCTAGGTGCGGCCGCCCAAGCCAATCCTCACCTGCAGTATAAACGACCGAGAAGCATCTGAAATTACTGCTGCCCCGGCAAACCAATTCATTTAGTTTTCCATCTCCTTCCTCCAATTATCACTTCCTGAAGCTAAAACAACCGGCAAACATTGGCACTTTTATATCCGTGCTCTTCGGCGAATGGGTTAGCAGGCTACTCTGATGAACACTATATCGACTTTGAAGTTGAATGTGCGCTGCCACCCAAAACGACCATCCACGATCCTAGCGTTGTCACCCACTTATATTCGCCCCTGGCAGTGACGGGGAACAGCGGTTCTCTCTCGGAGTTTTGGGTGACAGTAAAGCCGAATCCCACCGTAAAGCTGGAGTACGGATAGCACTGAGCTCTAAACATGCAAAGTTTTGCTGGAATAGACGCCACTCAATGTTTGCATTAGATCTAGTTGTATGGTCAATATCTGCCAAAACGGCCCGGATATACGTTGTTTGCTTAACATACTTGTGTCCCAACGGGCACTTATTCCGATGCTGTCAAGAACCTATATTAACCCGTCCTCTCTGATCATCTAAGGCACACCAAGCACTCAAGCATCGTTGTGTTCGTCGGAGAGATGAACGTAATAAATGACCGTTAGTCCGGCAGAGAAGAGGCTAAGTGGTACTGTCGGTGTCAGGACACGATGCACTGACAATGGTGGTCGGTTATTACATGTACACCATACGGACTACACACACCGAGTTTCGCAATTCAGCACAAAAGACAATGTGTCATCCGGCAACCGTACTGTATAGCTGAACGATGATTGCAAATTGGCTCTGGCACCACTCCATTGAAGACTGTCGTTCAGCGTAAAGTAACAGGCTTGACTCAGACCACGCCGTTGTTTGCCCACACCCATTTTTGTCGTGTGTGTGGAGATCCTCTGCTCGCAAACATTGTGAATGATAGGAAACTGAGCGATGAGAGTGTATGGAACGTAGCTATTTCTTTAGTAGTTAGGTCCCTTCCCGTCCTTCTCTTTTCCTACACAGGGTTTGCTCTTTCTTCTTCTTCATGGTTCTGTGGCATTTAAGCATATGTATGAACCACTTATGTATTGCTGTCTATGATAATGATGACGATGAAACGCTTATCAAACAGCAATGACAAACAAACTCCTTGGGTCGCAAGAGTGTAGCGATTCAAATGAGCACAGGACAAGAAGCCGAACAGCTACGCGAATCGTTTGGGAAGAGGTTTGTTACAAAAGAACACCGCAAATACGACAGAAGTGAATTTCTGCCGACTCGACAAGGTTTATGAATATGCTTCGACTGGTCGCTTGGCTTTGAATAAAATATTACCGTGAGCTGAAACGTAAACCTACGAAGTCTGTGTAAGGATCTTGATGGTTATTCGGCTGGACGAGTTACAGATGGAAAAGCACCTTTATCAAGGAATAGTCGGGTACTGTTTTCCCTGATTCGCAGTTGCATTGACGGTTGGCAAGACGTTAAGTGAAAAATACGCCTCACACGCTTGTACCTTGCCGCAGAGACTTGGCGGATTGGCTGAACATTTTGACAAACAGTTTAGCTGGCGTAAGCCGGCACATTCAACTATGAACGACGCGGACAATGTACTTATTTCGGAAGTTTCTGACGATTCTCTGTCGAAAGCCTAAATGGCTTTGGAGCTCAAAGTATTGAAACGTAATAAAGTCCCAGGTCAGGAACCTCTTTCTTTAACGCTTTCCAAAGATGTTGGTGACAGAATGTTCACTGAACTGTTCAAACCGCCCCATTCTATATCAAGGGCTGAAAAGGCGCCATATGACAGGAGCTCAACAATCATTCATATTTTCAAAAAAAGGCACCAGAACGTAATGACTATGGCCATGTGTTAATCGCATCCAAAGTACCACAGGTTTCACAATGCGGTGGCTTCTGGGACACAGAAAGAACCGAATAAGAGAGCAGACAAGTTTTCGGCCTGATTTCGGGTGTATTAGCTATACCTTCACCTTAAACAGACACTGGAATATCAAGACCCCCTATCTTAACTAACGATCATGCTATTTTCGGACCCCGAAACTGACTTTGGTTCGGCTGCTCCCTCGTGCTTTCTGGAAACGTCATCATCGCGAAAGAATACCGGTGAAATATGTCGGTCGTATGCACACTTTGAAACAGAGTGCATGTTTCAGTAGCAGATAACTTCAGCGCTCTCCGACTTAAGTGACGCTTGACAATGGTGGCCGATCTGCCCTTCCTCTCCAACTAGACGATGGATAACATTCTGTATAGAACGCTGGGAGCTTTTGAAGATTTCGTAGTGGAATTTTTATCAGCTGGTAAGGTGACTAACATAGGGGATACAGACGATGTTCCAGTAAGTTCTTATGCTGAAAACAGGCAGATTATGTTGAACCGGTCAAATTATGACTGGTACGTATGGTATGCACGTTACACCTTCAAAGTGGAAATTGCTCTTACAAGATTAGACTGTTCCTGAATGTATCTCTGTTGCTACTCGAGACTTTGGATAGCTTCGGCTACCTGAACAGTGTAATCTCACTAGCTGGTGGTATTGCCGACGAGATGTCCGAGAGGTTGGTGGAAGTATGTAATGTACTTGCATATCTTCGTCATTTGTAGTCACAAAAACGTCCGATTACTGATCAAACGGAGGATTTAGAATGTTTGTGTGCGCTCAAGTTTGCTTTACGTATTAGACGCCGGGTTCATTCATGTGAAGAATACACGCAAATTGATTATTTGACCACTGCTGTATTCATCAACTGACCCGCATCAGACAGACCAATAGTTTGTGTAACGCGGTAATCCGTCAGCGCATATTTGGGTATTGCACGAAGTCGCCACCAACAGCCAGGAGAATTAAAATGAAGCCTACACTATTCACGTCATGCACTTCGTGAACCGACTGTTTGTCTCACCGTGCGTTGTTCAGTGCGGCTGCTGATGGTTGGAAGACCGACCTATACTGCTACCTCCCGACCTATACTGCTAC
>LUCH01006321.1:3751-29899 GCA_013368495.1 Paragonimus heterotremus
AAGTTTTCATTGTTTAAACCTAGGATACGAATTAATATAGGTGCCTTCAACGTTCGCACTCTAAAACAGATAAGTCAACATGACGCTCTCACACGAACGTTGGACCCATCAGATGTCGATGTCTATTGTGTTTCAGAGATTAGAATTCAAGACAGTACTCAACGCATGGAACTAACAGCATCAGTACTGTTTACCCGATACTGGTTGTACATTACGGGTGACTCCACAGCCGTTGTTAGAGGTCAGCTTGAAGTAGGTAAAGTCCTCAACAAGACGGCTGCAGCCGCATTAGTGGATTGAATTATTGTTAACACTAGACTTTGTGCCGTCCGCTTCAACTAAGACCGGCTCTAAGCGCAAGAATTTCATAAGTTTATTCATTGTGTCTGCTTACGTTTCCGTTGACTGTAGCGACGCTGGCGTCAAGGACGTCTTTTACTGAGATCTGGTCGCTCTCCTTCGGTTGACATATGATTCTGATATAGTCATTCTAGCTGCAGATATGAACGCCTTGATCGGTCGCCTTAGTTAAGCCGATTATGGTTTAGGTGGCAGGTTTGGGATAGCATTACATCGCTGGGATAATGGCAGCGAATGGTGCAGCCGTACGCTGAGCATAAGCTATGTTTAGCCAGCACTAGTTTCAGGCGTCGTGCACGTCATTGCTATACGTGTTGCCCACCTTCTCTAAATCAGGCCTGGACTAAGATAAACCGCATAGCTGTTACATATAGGTGACAAGGTCCCATTCCTGATTGGAGCACATACTTGAATTCGGATCATGCGTTGGTACGCTGTCGTTTTGTTTTTACTTTTGCTAGGCAACGGTCTTATATAAAACAACGACCGGTTGTTGAGAACCTGGTTATGCCGTCGGTAAGGTATAAGTACCAAACCAGCTTAGAAAGCTGTCTTAGAATTTCTCACTTCAAAAATCCTGATAGCTACTGAACTTAAATCTCACTGGCCATGCAGAAAACAGGTACTGTAGCACGTGACACGCGGGTACGTGGGTTGGACAAACATTGGATCTCGGAGAAATCCCTGGACTTGTTAAAAACTGGACGGAACATTCTTTCTAGCAGTTCACATACCAAGTTTAGGAGAAGTATCCGTTGACAACTGAAACCTAGCCTAAAGGCTGATCGTGAGGTTTGGCTTGCGGATAAAGTTAAGGGCATGACGATCAATTCTGCTTCAGGGAACACCGACAAACTCTTCAAGCTTATCCGTGCTACTGGCCCCAGACGACTGTTTGTCAGTGAATTTATCAGCGAGACAGATGACACATTAATTTGTAATAAGTCCAGAGGGTTAGAGCGATGGACAAAACATTTCGAAGGTCAATTTAGCTGGCCTCCAGCTTCCATTGTGTTGCCGTCACAAACTTGTGACGTCGCACTTTGGTCGGTAGATTTGGAACCACTCACTCAGATTGAGGTTCACAACTGCCTTCCGGCTCTCAAACGTAATAGGGCTGCTGTTTCGGATGACCTCATGCGGGCACATTTCAAAGAAGGTGGGGAGGCGTTACCAGATACCTTGACTCAGCTGCTTCACCTTGTGTGGTTGACGGAGACCGTCCCTCCTTGTTGGGGTCACTCGATAATAGTTCCAATACTGCGGAAAGGAGTGCGGGATGATGAATTGATTGAGGTTGTTAATCGGTTTATTCCCCTGAGAAGCTGCAGCGGCTGCGGTAGCGATGCAGGTAATGAAATGGAGGCGTGTGTTTTCAAGGCAAGGGCGGTGTTCGCCAACCTGAGGCACTTATGGCGACAGAGAGGTATCTCGAAGCCTAAGGGCTGCGTATATCAGACAACAGTTAGGGCTGTATTACCTTACTGCAGCGAAACCTGGCCGCTCAGGGTAGAAGACATGAACAGCCTCCAGGTATTCGACCACCGATGTTTGCGTTGAGGCGTTCGTATCGGGTGGCACCAGCGAGTAAACAGCGAGGATGTTAGGAAGCGGGTGTTTGGCATTGATTGTCAAACGAGTCCTTTCGTTCACTCCTTACAGTTTCACAGACTTAGATGGTTAGGTCATGTATTAAGGGTACCAGCTAACCGTTTACCACACCGAGCACTGTTTACCGACGCTGCGGCTGATTGGCGTGAGGTGCAAGGTAGACAGATGAAGACCTGAGGTAGACAAATGGAATCGTTTACGAAGAGGTTAATTACTGTAGGTCGGGCTTGTCTCCTCGACTGAAGCCATCGCGACTCGCAGAGTCGGTGACTTGAGACTTCATGTGAGACGGCGGCTAACCGAACTCAGTGGCGTGAATTTTGTTGTTCTTTGGCCGAATTGTTTGTGAAGTGAGTGCACTCAATGACGGAGGCAGTGAAAGCCGTAAGAATGCTGTCTTGCTGGTGACGCCTTGCTTTTACTTACAGCTTCGTTGTTTGTTTGCAAGGTGTAGGCGCCTTGATGTTGTATGTTTGAATATACACGTAGCTATTTTTGGTATTTAGGACTGTTCACGTCCTCCTTTTTCACCCTGTCTTTCTCTACAGGACTTGCTTCTTTCTTTTCCGTTGTTGTGTGACAGCTAAACACCAGTGATTACCACTGATGTATTGATTTCCATGGTGATGTGGATCATGATGACTGACCGAGCTGTAATGATGATGTGTGTGGGTAATCCAGTTGAGGTCCAATGTATTTTGGATGAAATCGAGAAGCTCTCACAAACTTGCAGCGTTTTTGCGACCAGATTTTATTAAGCTCAGAAGCATCAGGGTTCTGAACTACAATGCAAGTCTACGGATAATGCAAGTCTAATCATCAAAATAGCGATGTTCAAAAGCGTCCAACATTGGGATTTTATTCACTTCTTTCCGCCTACTTACATCTGAAGTAACTTGACTGTTAGTCTCCTATTGGATAAGTCTAACATTTTGTTTTCACTGTCTTAGTAAGTCATTGCCCGTTTCATTATCTTAGGCGCTTTTGCCTTTTGAACTATATTGCGATTCTATTTGTCATGCAAATTTAGTCATCAAAACATTGAGATTCAAAAGCGTTCAACCTTCAGATTTTTATCACTTTTTTTTACCTACTTACATCATTGAAGTAGCTTGACTGTTTGTGACACTAATCAGACAAGTCTAACATTTAGACCTCTTACTGCAATGGAAAAATTGCCATTTCACAGCACGTGTTTCTGCTGTCCTAGTGAATCAGTGCCTACAGTAGGAAATGGCGTGACACAGCAGTATTATACTGTTGTTTCGTAAGAACATTTAAATAGCTCAGTGTTTAAACATTTCAAAAGTGTTGTGTCATTCGAATGTAAGTACTCGTTTAAGCACAGTATGAGCTCACTGGGGGCAATAGTTCATCGAACGTGATCTAAGTCGAACTGTGTATGTTGTAGAATGGTTACTTACCTCGACCTGGTTGAGTTGAGTTCGTCTGTCCGAAAAGGACCGATTGAACTTGGAGTTGCATATGTGTGGTGTTACAAAACGAGATTAGATGAACTCGTAATATTTAACCGTCATTTATCAGTCACTGCTTCATTCTATAAAGTCACTTAATCGAAGCTGAGTTACAGATTCACTTGTATCCTAACACTTTCGGATCAACATATGATAGATCCTTCCGCTAAATCTCACGTAATGCGCCAAGTCTGCGTGGAGCGTGCAGATGTCGCTGACTGGCGCAACTGAACACATCGCAACGGAAGTACTGTCAAAGTGACATGACATGAGTCTAAGGTCAAGAATCCAACAGCGGACTTGCGTACTCTTCCGCATCTGAGAAGAATTGCGACCAATAGAGACCCATATATAAGATGGAAGTTGTACGGAACCAAGTTCCAGCAAGCAGATCACATTTACCAACGCTTTATCTTTGGTCAGCACACTTGTGTGAAAATAAATGACAACTAGAAATTGTTTGCTAAACGTTTTTGGAAGTAAAAAATAATGGACTGAATGGGTAACACGACTTTGCACAATTATAGTTACTATGTAGGCCTTAGTTTTAGGTCCTCAACAGATTTAATATGGGGAAGGTCCTCAACTTGCCTATGCCCCTGAATACCAAGAAGTTCAATTAATCGGTCCTGACAGACGTAAACTAGTAGCCTCAGAATATTGATTTAGGGCACGAGTTTTGTATTGTCCACCGGATCCTTGCCATTCTATTGCGAAGCGTCAAGTGTAGAGTTCTCTCAATGAATTCAAATCTCTCTCCCTCGATTACGTCACCGGAATTTGTGTGTCCAAAAGTAGTTTGTTCAAACATTGGGGACTTAGTGGTGTAACACAACTAACCATTCCGCAAAAAATTCCCCCTGTATCCAACTAACTCAATCCAAATAACAATGAATTTCGAAGAGTTACTTCTGCCTTCTAAACCGACTTGTTGTATTGTTCAGCATTTTTAAAATCAACATTTCCCCTTGCCTATGATTTTTACTAACAATTTCCAGTCGTTATTGATTGCCTATGACTTTACTAGCCTACAATATGGAGCTATCCAAACCAGGCTTTTAGCTATATTTGTAGGTGTGTTGATATTTTGATTCCTTTCATAAGGTGCATTTCAGAAACAAACGAGATAAGTAGCGAAAGCTTATGGCAGCAATTGATGGGCGGAATCAACTTACGGTCAGACGGCTGTTGTAAATAGAGATGACTACTTGCAACATTACCTTTTGTTCACACAGCACTGGCTGCCTGTGTTTGGTGAAACTGACTGTGAAGACGACCGGAAGCTTGGGGTTTGTTTGCCCATCTTTTATTCTCAGATATGACGAGTTTATTTTCAGAGTATTCCTTTGTTCAACCAGCTATTTACTGTGCATTTTCAGCGCTTTTTTAGTCGTTCCCCTTTCATACTCCCATTGACCATCAGACGGCCATTTAGCGAGAAGCCGGATTCAGTTTCAAATGAAATAACCGTCTTTGTTGAAATAAACCGTCGGTAGAGATTGTACGGTAAAGTTACTTCCAGATGACATTTTTATTCAAGGGTGTACTGTCGGTATGAGTGGGACACGGTGATGAACATTTTGTCAGAAACGTAAAACATCTATTCAGGGCTGATAAGCTGGACTTTGGCTAGAAGATGATATTGGCCGGTAATTTTGACATCTGGCATATCATGGTGTATAAAACTTGTGGTACATTGATGGAAGTTTCTATCCACAAACAGTCCAGACTAAGAAACAGAGGAAAGCAAACTAATTTTATATTTCGTTAACTCGTATCTGCAAATGATCAAAATTGATGAGCCCAAGAGGTCACTTGGTGCACAATAAGTGTCTAATGAAAAATACGTTCACCAGAAGTTTGCTTAGCTGAACCTAGATAACAGTATAGCCTGATAACTCCGTATGTTAACTTTTCTTGTAAACGGTTTTCGGTGCAATTGCACTGAGTTCAGAACATAACCAAGAATATTTTGGTCGAACGCAAACAACCAACTACCTTAATCTGATGGGCCTCTGTCTGTTTTACATTAGAAAAGGCTAATACCACAGTCCAATACTTCGTAAATAATTTTCTTCGGTAGACGTATTTTTAACTTGCAAATCTCGTCTCTAACGATTACGCTACACAGAAAGTGCGAGATCGCTCATTACTCAATCTTCTGTTGCACGCGAAGTTATCCGTAAGCAATGGAAACTAATCTCAGATGGAGTAACATGTTTTTATCGAAAAATTCCCTTTCCTCATTAGGAATTCGATTAACGACAGTGGCATGAGTTTTGTCCGAACAGACTTCGCTGCGCCGTCGCAAGGGCATAAAATATACCGTTTCACTTCAGCAGGGATAGCCAAAAGAAGCAGCAAAGAAGACCGAAATATAATTAGTGGCTCCAACCCTGAAATCATTTGTATCTGAAAACATGCTAAGTTGAAATTTCGGAGAGGAAAAGCCTGAGCAAAAGGTCAATGTCTGACCGTAAGGCATCGAAAACTAAAGGCAAATCTCAGTTACTGACCTCACTAGCGTTGCGTCATTATAATTTGACCTACATTGCACAATACAAGCTTCTTGATTGTATATGGAACCTTCGCATAAATTGTTTTGGTGGCGGTTTATATGACTCATTCCTGGAGTTGTTGCGTGACCCAGGCCAAGTAAAACCGTTTGGTCACGCTTTTGTTAGTCATTCAGTAATTACTGCGATATTTGTACTTATTTTGAGTCGGCTCACTCGAGCATCAGCCTCTGCAGAATTTCAAATTCTCATGGTAGAACTAACCAAACAACGCTGAATTACTGGACACACATCGTCACCTGTATGTTAGAAACAGGGAAATACAAGCTTTTCGAGGACAGCCTCTTATTGGAGTTCAGTGTCCCAAATCGCGTAAATGTATTGATAAAGTTTGAAGTGACCGTACAGTAGTACTAAGTTATCTAACGCAATAGCATCCTTGTTTCATATGCATCTGACCCTATCAAACGCAGTACACACTAAATCTTCCACGTACAATCCTCGCATGAAACTATCAAAATGAATATTCTCACCCATCCAACTAGTCTTAAGATACTCACATCACTGAACGCAACCACCTGTGGTTTTCTTAAGGCGTGTAGATCTATTTACAACTTTCAATGTGTACTACAAAGTTAAGTGTATGGAATTAATTCTAACTAGCAAAATCTCTATGTACTGCTAAATATCACACCGGAGGAATATATTAGCGAAATATTGATTGTAAGGACGCAGTTTAAACAGCCTTTTTTGATATTTGTTACAAAACTGTTGGCGATAATCGGACAAAAATGATTACTCATAGGTGACCAGTCGATTTGTCTGTAACCTTAATTTCGGAAGAAGCTGTCGTTTTCAACACGTGAGTAATAGCTGTTCCGATTCGCTTTTTGTAGTTCCAAGTTGTACTTGACGTTGTTTCTCGTAAGATGTTTGAAGTTTGGTACAATCATTGCCCTTCATTCATGAAAGGAAAGCTTAGTAAATAAAATTGGATCATCGAAACTTAAGAAACTGGACCGACTGATTTCCAGCAGTAAGTTAGTGAATCGTAAATCGTCCCAGCTACTTCGATGTATGAAATTGTTGCTTGGACCCCGAAAAATGAACGATTCTATTTTCTGACAGCTGCGGTTACAACGTTTGCCTACGTCTACTCGCAAAATATTTGATTCCACCATCCTCACTATGGGGTCAGCTAACGCTATCGATGAAATGTTGAAAGCTAGCTCATGTTGCCACCTAGCGCCATTCATCTTACCCACCCCACCTCAGTAACCAAATGATGCATCTGCCGAGCAGCTGAATACTCATGAAGAACATGCACCATATTTCCCGTATGAGGCGACCATAATCCAGTAGGTGTTCATTCGATAGTCAGCGTTCCCATACATCATTTTGTTGGTACGGTCAAAACTTTGGTCACCACTCAAAGAAACGGAATCAGCCATGCTCTTTCAAATCCACTCCTTCGGGAAAATATTTCCCCAACAAAATTGCCCTTCCCGCAAGCTGTTATTGGAAGTCGAGCCGCAACATACGGCGTATGCTCACTTACACTTGAGCTTGATTTGCGATGACAATTTCGTTGGATATCCACTACTGAATATATTCAAAATGCAACAATCGGTGCGGATGTTTTGACAGTTTTTGGACCCAGTAGTGAAGCGCAGGAGAAGAATCCTCTGGGTCGCATAACGTCGCGAGGGGTACACAACTCATACTCGACACTATTGCCCACAACTTACAAGTCCTTCGTACCATCTATTCACAATGAAACCTGAAGTAGTTCACTACAGCATCACTATAGGTCGTTCCACTATCCCCCGACTGAGTCGATTACCGCCCGTAAAGCAGAAAGTTGCTGAAGCCTAACTTGGTAACATGTTGTAACTAGGTATTTTCCGGTTGTCAAACAACTGTTGGTCAACCCCACTGCATATAGCTCCCAAAAAGTTAGGCGACTGGTGTCGCTCTGGTGAGTTTCGTATACTGAACAGTGCAACATCCCTTGGTCATTATCCTGTTTCCCACATCTACGATTTTCTCTCACTGTAGGCAGCAAAACTGTTTTTTTTCTAAAATCGACTTAGTGCGCGCGTATCACCATATTCCTGTGGCCCATAGTATTATTCCAAAAACGGTGACAATAACTCCATTTGATCTTTTCGAGTATCCCCCAATTTCAGTTGGTCTGCGCAACGCTGGACCGGGTTAATCGTGGTTTTGATTTTATGTTTATCGCAATGATGAGTTGATTGCTAACCCAGACCATTGCAAACGAGAACAACATCTTCGCTTATTAGTCGCACGTTTTGCCCAATTCGGAAGTAATATTAGTTCTCCTAATTGTACTCCCGGTGTTGATTCACTTAAATTTCCAGGCCATGGTTTCGATTTCAAGGGTATCCGACCACTTGATGAAAATGTTAAAACGTCGTAAGAATTCTCCTTTGCTGAGTTCAGTAAAATCTTCAGCGTTCCATTAATAATGGTCGATTACCATCGTTGTTTTGTACCACACTATTCACAAATTTCACAACCACTAACCAATCTTCTGCGATGGTCAAACGTAGGCATTGTATTCCATTTTTAAGCGCTACACGCGATTGGTGCTAGCAAGCAAGCACTTATTGAAACCATTATCCTGTCGCATTTCAATACCGACCTCAACGCCGGACTGTTTCTTTCATCCGATGCTTCGGCAGAATATTACAAACCCTTTCATTTTCTCTCAGAAGTCCTCCCCTGTCCAACCTGATTATGAAGCATTCGGTTCTTCTGGCGTTTGTTAGAAGTTTGGGTTTTAACTGTTCTGACTGACCATAAACCATTTATCTGCTCGACAAACAATCCTCTCCTGATATCCGTCATTCAGATTTCGTCGCACAATTTACGACAGACCTTTGTCACATTCCATGATCTGCCGGTGTCATCGCAGACACTTTGTCCAGGCTGCACACTGATGCGGTTTCAACGTCGTCTGAAATAATCCTGGAGAACCTGGCGGAAGCACAGTCACATTTCGAATGGCTATCTTATCCGGAAACAGTCCCATCTCTCCGGTTGTCTGATTCCAGTATCGCGTGCGACGCATCTACATTGCATTCTCGACCGTTTTTCCGCGGATTCTTCGTGGACCTTTGTTTAACTATCTCCATTCAGTCTGACATCGGGGAGTACGCGCCACCCTCAAATACATTCCCGAACGTTAATGTTGGCCTAGTTTGAACCAAACAATATGCATCTGGGCTAAATACTGTGTGTATTGCCGGCATAGCAGGATATGTTGTCATCGTGACATCACCTGGTCATTTCCCCACAAGAAATTCTTGTTCCTCATGTATCTATTTATATATTGTTGGTACATTGCCACCATAAAACGAAAAGTCCTTCTTGTTCAATTGGGTAGTTCGGTTCATCCGCTGGCCGATGTTTGTTCTCATACAAGGTACCACGGATGAGACGTTTGCCAGGACTTTTATCCTCTAATGGGTAGCTAATTTCGGTGTACCATTTGTGGTTTCTACAAATGGGGGCGCGCAATTCCAATTTCACCTCTTCTGTGTTTTGACAGGTATGCTTTGTTGTGAACATCAAAACGACTGCGTATCACCCCTCTCCGACCGGTCTAGTGGAGCGTTCTCATCGACAACTGAAAGCATAAATAATTGTCCAATCTTCAAAACGCAAGTGGATGGAATGCCTTCCACCTACCTTGTTAAAGATCAGATCAACTCTAAAGAGAGAACTTGAAATAACTTCAGCGCAGCTACGGTATAAATCAACTCATCGATTGCCCGGTAAATTTTTCCAAAAGTCACTTCACCCAGCTGATCCAATGAATTATGTTGAAGGCCTTCAGAGGCACATGGGGAATCTTCGCTCAATCCGCACTCTAAATAATATGCGGCTCTGTCGTACTCCCCATACAAGCACATATGTGTTTACTCGATGTGAGTTGATAAAACGGTCTTTGCGAGCTCCCTATTCTGGACCATTTAGAGTGATGTTACGCAAGGACAAGTAACTCACCAGTGGTTAGGCTGGAAGGTGTGATACCACTAACACTGACCTTTTAAAGGTGGTCTATGCAGACAACAATTTTATACACTCAGCACACGACTCAACACGTCAGTTTACCACAAAACTACCTGTCATCACTTCCCAGGTAGTCCCTACAGTCCTGGCGAGTATACCACCCAGCATCCAATAACCACCCACAGACACCACCTCTTCCCCGCTAAACTTAACCACGTGCACAAGTCGACACATTCATTTGCCTGCTCGTTTCCGTTAAGTTGCTTCAGTTATGTTTACTTTGCCCCCTCTGTCAGCGACAACGCTTGTTTTGGATGGTCCGTGAGGGGAGTATGATGGTGTTTTCATTGTTTTGTACTTCAATCTGCTGTTGAATCAGACCGCATTGCACAACCAGGCAAGGTGCCGTCGTCGAAAAATTACTGAATACTTTGTGAACAATTATTTGCCGAGAATATTTGCAATTTTAGGCAAGTTCCAACAAACTAATCGATTTGCTGGAGCTCATTTCGTGTGTTTATCGTCATATTTTTGGTATGTTGCAGACCGTTGAATTCGTTGAGGCCTGTTTAGATTGTCTGTAGAAAGCCCATCCTAATTTTGCTTCGATGTCTTCGTTGTGTGCAGTGGATAATCATGAAAATATTTAGCAGGATTGCACGTAAGGTATCGGTTTTCTTTTTTTAGCAACTAACACTGCTTATTTATTAAACATTTCTTTTTTGGTATTGAATGACGCGCCGTCACGTCCATCTTCACCCGTTTGTTTTAATCAGCCAATTTCTCATCAGACGGTGGCGATTTTGTGGACTCATGTTCAATCACCCCATCCTAAACGCCTTCTCTGCTGGATAATTTGTGTATTCGAACAATTAATATTTAAGATGAATGTGCACTTTTAGCGTGTTTGTCAAACAGTACCGTATAAATCCCAATCCTTTAAAATGACTATTCTGACGTATTTCGGACTAAGTGGATGATTTCGTTAATCCGACCAACTGAATAAGCCTTATTGAAATTATTGATTACGCGTTACTGCGTGAATGATCTTAAATCGCCAGAAGTGATTTGAAGGAACTTAAACATGAGATTTAAACCATTTACAAAATTCGGATACTTTGGAGTGCAGAGACGTTTGCTCTCTTTTAGTCGGTAGTGTACGGTCGATGAAAGCCAAACAAGATCCAGATTTCAATGATGTTACGAATGCCAACACAGTCGACCTCTCGCGCTGTAGTCTCGCGGAATACTACACGCTGCAAAGTTTTGCGAATGGGTTCTCATCTGTCGAAGATGCGGCCATTAATGGAACATATGTTGCTCCCCTATGTTACATCTTAAACCCAAAAACTCTATACCGTTAAACGATTAGTCACCCCGTAGTGTTCACGACTCTCTTAATCTTGGCAGTTTGTTTTATTTTCAATTTTTATATTTCTGAGGATTCGGCTGGAAATGATTATAGTCGTGCTGCTTCTCATAATCTTGATATGCTTAGGACTCCGAAAGCTATGTATGAATCTGACGCGGGAGTAGATCAATCGCAAAACATAGAAAAGGCTTACACAGCCCGTGGTCTATCAGGATTTTCTGCTCTGTCATTTCTCCAAGCTCAGCTAAGGCAGTAAGAATTGATATTTGCAGAAGAGCAGTCTCAGTCGCGTAGAAGAAAGCTTGAGTTAGACTAAAGCTTCCTGGATGTCCACAAATGCCCCGAACGAGAATTTGTTACAATAAAACCAAAGGAATGCGACGAGGTAGTGCCATCCCAATCACGAGCCCAGTTTGGTCAATTGAGCAATATCGTCAAGACACTAGAGTAGCCACCCAAGCAACCAATTCACAGCGTAGACTTATTCAAGCTTGGGGTTGAACCATTCAATTAATCGCCAGAACGCTTCATGGGTTTCTTAGAAATTTCGAAAATAATGGGAACAATGGGTTGGATAATGATATACAAAGGCTTTCATACTTGATTTATTATCGCAAAGGAATCCGCAAAGCTTAATGCGCTGTTACCTGGGTCAACAGGATATAAAGAAGCTATAGACATAATCACAAGTCAGTTTGGCAGCCCACATCACATCGTTCAGTCTACAACATATGAACTGTCTGGTGATCCTAAGTTAGGTATTTCTGATTTGGATTGCTCCAGGTGCCTAGCCGCCCAAATGAAAGCATGCAATATCACACTGTCCCAATTAGGTAGATTGGAGGAATTCAATGAGTCTACTCATTTGATTAAGTTGGTTGAATGATTATCCAGAGGTCTACAAGAAAGATGAGGTGATGTGACGGACAACATAATGAAGTCTAGGAGGGAGGCCACCTTCGCCCATGTATTTAACCTCACTGAGAACATGGCTAACCGGTTAGGTTATCTGATCCGAAGATCATCACTCCTAGCACCTTGAATATGACTGATATCAAGAGGTCCGGATGCCATGTTGGCATGACGGCTGACTGTTCATTGTTTCATTTGCAGAGGTGACCACGACTTCATAGACTCTATGTGTTCCGTTGTCCAGTCGTTAGAACAACGTCGAAATACACCTAGACTCGCCAAATGTTGTTTCATTTATCTGAAGGCCAATCACATGACCAAATCATGTGCAATCTGTGTTGTGTTCAACGTCTGACTGTGGTTGGCGTCACCATAATCTGATGCATGATGACGTGTCACCACGTAGGCCCGACACAAATAAAGAGGTTGTACAATGTGGTGCAACTCCTACTAATCAAAAGGGTGTTCCCTTGACCTTTGTACCCGTTCGATAATTGAACCAAACATGTTCTATAGAGAGGTATGCATTTGTGGACGATGGTTGGGATGTCATGTTAGTAGATGAAGAAGTGTCTCAACCTCGACTTGCCGAGTAATCCCTGTCGATTCCTGATTCACACTCTACATAGCACTGATATGATTTCGTGTCGCCGAGTGGCACTTGAGATTTCATCTCACGACGAGACAACTACCGTTTCTATGGATTCGGCCTATATTGTTGACAAATTACCACTTGCGAGGATCCACAAGCCAATTAT
This sequence comes from Paragonimus heterotremus, assembly GCA_013368495.1. Classification (NCBI taxonomy): domain Eukaryota; kingdom Metazoa; phylum Platyhelminthes; class Trematoda; order Plagiorchiida; family Troglotrematidae; genus Paragonimus; species Paragonimus heterotremus. Next base: position 16,797 of record LUCH01006321.1, read on the forward strand.
GGTAGAGTTGCAACAGTGGACTCGCCTAGCAAGAATTGACATCGCTGGTATCCTAGAAAAATTTGTTTGAGCTTCTTATTGACTGCGATGTTCCCAAGGTTCATTGGGCGTTTCAGTCAGAAAGGAACCGTACGCTGTTCGGAGAATACTTTGGGAGATCCTCAAAGGTGAAATGTATACAACACCTTAAATACCAAAGTGTGTAAACCACATGGGTGCTCGGCTGTTATCTTGAGACGGTCGAAGCTGAAGCTTATCTATTATTTTTGGATGGTCACTAATAAATGGATTTGCTATTGCTTACAGGGATGAGTTAACCACCTAATAGTTGTGCTATGTTTCAACGACTTATGTACTCAATTAGGTGAAGGTTACTTAGATACACTACACCAAAATCGGAATACGCGGCAATCATACCCATTCACTCAAACAAAGGCTGTGCTAGACAGTGGTATCTGTCACATCAATCAGTGATTAACCCACATAAGCTGAGTAAGTTACGAACAGGGTTTGGTCGCGATGCGGCGTATCAGCAGGTATGCGCTATTACATGAGCCTGGTTTTACCAGTTATACCATTGTAGTGCTCTGCCGCCTTCATGAAGATGCAGTAGCCATCACGGCAGACACTGAAGAAATGGTTTAGCAGGTTCGCATTCAGGAAAGTGTCCAGTTGGCGGTCAGTCTCCTGTGGTGGAGCTCACCTTCTTCGGACGAATCTCGTGAGGTATACAAGTTGAACGTTTACCTTTTCGATGTCACTTCCTCACCGTGCTGTGCAAGTTATGGAAATCAGTGAACGGCTATTGACACTGGGTGGGAACCAATGACTTTAATGGTATCAGCTGTGGAATACAACTTGCATGTGGATGACTGCTTACTATTTTTTGAAAATACTATTGAAATTATATCTGATGTGGGTTGATTTCGCGTCTTGCTAAGCAGGGGTGAGTTTCACCTCACAGTGTGGATAGTTGACAGCGTCAAGTTTGCTCAGCATATACCCTTGGAGGATAGACTATAAAACGGCTTGCCCAGACCTAGGGATTTTCGATTATCAAGGATCCCTTGATATGACTTGGTAAGTGATGAAGAATTGCTTCCAGTTTCAGGTGCACCTTACGAATGCGCCTTATTCCACAAGAGGATTCACGATATTCTTCGGTGTACGTGGAACATGATAATCGCTTACTATTAAGTCTGTCACATGATGGCGCTTGAGGAGAACTATTGGGTATTTCAGCTGAGAATCCATTTTAACCAGCGTCATCTGCTCACACACCCGCCAACTCTAGTGGGGTTTAAGTTATTAAGTGGACTTCTCTTTCATAACTGAGCTCTTTGTCCAGATTCCTACAGTTTCATCAATGGTCATCTCTGCATCACTAATCTCATCGAATGAGCAATCCTTCAGGCGCAACCTTCTTCCGAATTCCCGTTTTGTCAATGGAACAGGTAGGTCGGTCACTGAGTAAGTATCGTTCACGTCGACCGTATCGTGGTTGTACAAAGAAACAATTCTCAAGCTGACGTTTTGCAGTGGTGTTGGTTAATCCAATCACAGCTGTGACTGATAAGGTTGATTGAGTGCGTGAGGCGCCAATATGTTTTAGTAGGTTCACTTTTGTTATAGTAGTGTCTGGGCCAGAGTCGAGAATGCATGCGTTGACACTGAACCATGTACCCTGCCAAACATCACTGTTATTATGTCCGGTCTATCATGTTTCTTCAATATGTTAACCATATTTAAGGTACCCTGGGGCTTTAATATCCTCGGCAGCCACGGGCTCTGTACGCATGAGAGACGGTAGGCTATGGTGCTACTCACCACAGCCATCCTTATTACAAAGCGAGTCAACCCTGCAGTCCATGACCTGATGATACAAATTGTGAAGAACAAAACGGCGTCCAAGTCGTCGCAGGTTGTTACGTTTCATGGGCACCCTCATGGGTAAAAATGAATGATATGGCTCCACGACGTACTTCTGATCACACAAGGCACAGCTGATTCGGGGGCTTTTTGCCCGATTTTGGCCAAAGAATAAACTTGCTCACTGAAAGAAACATTGTTTCGTATCTTACCGACCGCTTCCGAATGGGCACACCGTTCTCGAGTTTTTCGGACTACTTGCGTTGATTATATGATCATGTCTGTTGTGCCCAATCTTCGCATAACACCAGATGAACTTGGTCAGGTCATCAAAGAATAGTCCTCATGCCATACAAAAATATTCTTCATAGCTCCTACCAGCGGATTTTGCAGATGTAAAGGTAGGGTCTCCACAACGCTGTCTGGTGTTGTCACCGAGTTGAAGTTGGCCATATAGTTCATTTGATTCGGTGCAATTAAGCAGTTTTTCATCCGTGTGTACAGTCGTGATAGAGCTACATAACTGTTGTGTACAATTTTGGCGTTGGGCAACAGCTTATCTATCATGGGCTTAGAAACACGACCGGCATGACTGTGAAGTTCTCTTAACACCTGTCGTCCTCCGGGAAGGCCAGTCCCCAGGAGTTCCTTTCAGCTCTGTCCTTAGTTTAACGATGCAGTTCTATCTAACACCGTCCAACAGTTAAATTACAGTGGTTTTATTTCGTGACGCGCCATGTTGGTTGACTTGACCGGTGTTGTTCATACGTGTCTTCATGCGCTTTTGCCTAATGATGGTTTTAGACAGTAAACTGAAAATGTTGCCTCGCACGCCAACTGTTCACGCATTTGTTGGTGACTGTTTAATCACACAGTAGCGAGTAATCCATGGGGTTTGCTAAGGTGTCCCACCACGCTTTATCATCTTCATCCAGTAAATGATTTCTCCGAAGCTGTTGTCAGCTGGTAGGGTTAGACGCTCTGAGGAAACCGCGTTCACTAATGGACGCATCATATGGTGTCTGCAGGAAGCGTAAAGCAGTTTCAGAAATCACTGCAGATCAACAGTCTGGCGGTATAGCGCTTGGTGATTGCCTTGGTGGAACCTGGTTTTTCTGTAAATCCGGTTGGGCGTCACACTTGTAGGAACAGACGGTTCTGTTTGGTAAATATACAACGAGCCAGGTTGAGGACAAAGACAGACAGCCAAAAACTACCGTGTCGAAATGTCCAATAATCTTTCTCATTCAAGCACACTGTTAGGCGTTTCAAGTGTATGTTTGATGATCGTCTGTGCATTGCTGGTATTAAATTTATGAAACTGTTTTGATCGCGCGCTTGAATACGAGTGTCTCTCTGCATTTCAGAAACCTTTGTCGCAGTGTACAATAGAGCTTCTCTTTGGACACTAGGATAATAGTATAACTGGTGAGGGTAACGTTTATGAGAAAGGATATAGAATGTTTGCTAGACCAACAGTGTTCCACGTCGTCGTTACAAAAAACAGTATGTGCAGTTGTTATTTCACTTCCCAATGGTTGATGTTCTACGGCCAAATCGTTGTGAATTCCTGCTTGATTAACAAACTGCTAGCCAGGTTGGTTGAAAAATGTAGGTTAGCGTTACTCGTCATTGAACCAGGTGATACTGCACTTAATGAATTTCACGAACATATTGTAAGCATGCTTGTCTTCACTGTACGTTCGCGTTAAGGTATGATTAGAAACGCGGAGGATGTATGTAGTAATGATGCCATTACGTTGTATTGTATGAATGATGAAAACAGTGGCTGCATTTCACAATGTAAGTGAGTTGCTATCAAAACATGCCGATTATTTATTGACTACTCAATCTCTGAACGTGAGACTCAGCAGATTAGCAATATAAAGTCGTTCGAAAATGTGTGGCCAGTGGAGCAGACATCACCACCAAAGGCCCAGTGCGACAGATTTGCACTTCTATGGGAAGGATTAGAATAAAATCAGGAAATCCTTGACACCAATCTCAATTCTTCACATGTAGCATTTTCCTGACTAGCGTTAATAATTGCCTCAATCTCCAAAACTCCACCAACTAGGAAAGCGGACTTCGTGTCTGATGATTCGATTGGTATGCCTGCCACCTCCTAAATGTGCTTGCAGCAATAAGACGTAGAAGGTCAACATTTAAATGTCATGTGTTTGGTATTAGTGTGCAGCAGATTGAAATTACAAAGAATCCACTGGAAACAGTTGGTACTGAGCGAGTTACCACAGGTAGCTTGAAGAACTTCCTACTGAACGTAAGGGAGAATTTTCAAGAACAGCATGCTTTGAAACCCGTGAACAGCGAGGTCTTCTAGTTTGACCTGAGCGGGGTAAACGTGAAGTGGATCGAATGCTGTCGATGCTCGGACGGGTACCTTCATTCATCCGTCAGCGACAAGCAATCCGATGCCAACTCACGCCAAACTGACTGCGAGACCACTGAATAACCCATGTGTGGTAAACAACGGCGCACTTTACACGTTCAAAGGGAAATTTCCACGGCTCTTTCCAAAACCAAGTGTTAGACCGTACCATTTGCAACGTGATTCTCCACAACAACCTTGTTCATTCATTGTTTACCTGTTCACGTTTGGTCAACAAGTCTCATTGAGTCATGTTTCAGTGGCAAACCCATGAGTGTATAAGCGATTGAGCATTAGGTATTTTATGGATAGTCTACAGTGGAACTGTCAAGTCCAGTTAATTGCCAGTGTCCCAAGATTCACTGCGTGAAGAGCCTTCGATCTAACGGTTGACGATACAGCTTGAAAGTCCATTCCGATCAGCGACCTAAATAGCGGATACACGGATAAAACTAGTAGAGCCTTCCTGTGCTTGTACGTATACATGTGCGAAAATATATCTGCTATCCTAGGGTTGCTCAAATGTTTAGAATAATGTATCTACATAAATAAGGAATATATTTCTCCGTGACCGCAAAACCGAGTTGTTAATCAGTATAAGTTGAGATAAGTATGAGTGTTGGAACAAACGACCGAGCGGTTTCCCCAGCACATCTGTGCCTTTGCAGATATGAATACGTATGTGCAACAAAGTACTGAATTGACCTGCAGATTACACCGGTGTGCTTGATTTATGACGCATAACATTCTCCTTAAAATTTCGGTTCACGTTGAACATAGGGTCATACGGAATTTTGTCTGCCATCAGCTTGCTTCGTGAGATCGTGTCTGTCTTTTTGCATGCTTTTAGACGTATGCCCGCTGAAGGCGCCTTACGTACTTACGGCGTGCTTGCATGCTGGACGGATAGTTTCTGAACCTTCCTAGTCCGTTTCATACGCTGACCTTGTTTATTGTTACCCCCGATCTATTGTAACTTCCTTGTAATAGAAGCAAACCTATCAATTGGGCGTTCAATTTATCTTGCGCCAGGTAATTACTGCGTACACCCGTAAATCATTAATTTGGTGAACCTACCCACTGAAGTACATATATATATATATGTTTGATTACATGTATTTCTTACATATAAGCATGAATAAATTTATTCAGTATTCATGCATATAATTACTTACATATATGGGGAATTGTATATATAAACTCGTACACCCGTATCAACTTATATATATATATATATATCAAGTTGTTGTCCACCACAAAGAACCCGGACCACCAGAATGCACAAGATTCCGCCTCCGTCAGTCTTATGAATCTCCAGTCCTCCTGAGTTTATAAGCAAGCACAGGAATGTAAATGTCAATTACTCGTTGAAAAAATTACATGCACAAATGTATTCTCATGTGTGGGCATGTATGCGTGTTAATATAAACCGGTTTTAATATATGCATACAAATATAGGCACATATACACTTCTTTTTGCGTTATCAAGCGTAGGCGTACATAACAAGATACTTATATATATGCACTTATTGTGCACCGGTGTTTGGTTTATTCCCTTGCAATCCTATTACTAGCACTGTTCTCTGTGTAGCAACATAATTCTAAACTAACCAATGAGAACATTCGACTTGAAAGTCACTGAGCACAGCAATAAGCCGCCCACATTTCTGTTTAAGGAGTATGGCGGAAAACAGGCCCCGATCGCTGTATATCAAACAAAGTTCTTTGACCTCGAGTGGTATACCATTTAGACAAACTAACCCGTTTCCCAGCAAACTTGTGGCCGACTCGACCATGTTGGTCAGGAGTAGGCTAGTTGTCGGCCTGTAATTTTGACTAGACCGTCCACTGAAAGGTTTCGGTAAGGCCAATTTAATTGTTGGGTAACGACAAAGAAAAGCCTAAGAATGACGATTTCAATTTCAATAGGTATTATAAAACCGGGAATAGGTGGTTGTGGTCTAGATGTCGATTTCACCTGTCCAAACTATTTTGATAGCCCAGAGGCACTTGAGTATCGCATACTGTTCACCAGTTGATCATTCCCGCGATCTATTTATGGAATCATGTTGTGAAATCAAAACTCCGCGATAGGTATACTTGTGGTGAGCCTTCCTTCGATGTAGCTCATATCCTAAACTTTCTGACACGTGACAGTTGCCTTACTAGTACCACTGCACCTGTTCACGTTATCTTGTGAATGTAAGCTTATTGTAAACCACCAAAACGAGCGTTACTGTGTTGGTTCGGGTACGCAGCTCCACTAGCGGTTCAACAATGAATCCGCGTCATCCTCATTACTGTAAGCTGCATTCCATAAAACAACTGTGTTATAGCCATTGCAGTTAGAAACGCCGCCCAACCAGTCGGAAACATGTTTGAAGTCCTAAGGTCGACTGGATTTTCAGTTGATATTCCTTCTTTCGGCGGCTGGCGTGTGTTTGTGCGCATGGTTGTCACACGTCCGCGTTCCTAACTCCTTTACTTGTCTACACTTAAGACTTCTGTTCGTACAGTGAGTGAACCATTACGTAAAGTTTGTTTGCAGAATAACCGCCTTTTCGTTACGACTTCTGAATCGCGCTATCATGAGGCTGTGGATACGTTGGGCGTAAGAAACAACAAGCAAGCAGCTGGTTTGCGACGTATTCTATAAGTGGCTGTTGGTTACTCAATTGTCGTGATAAAAACCACAACAGCCTCTCGCCAGCATTATCTTTTCTACAAATCAAACCAAGACTATCAATAGTCATGAGAAGAAACGCGTAGCAAACAAGCTCGTTTTCAGTGTTTCATCATCAGGCTAAATACAACACGTTTATATGGGTTAGACAGGGGTAGTACATCAATAGGGTGAGGGATGGTAATTATTAATGTCAAGTTAGTCAGACTCATCAAGTGTTTGGGCAGATAGTTGCTCCTACGTAACAGATCGATCCGGGTTATTGATGCATGGCGACGGGAGGTTCAATGCTTTGACAAGACGTTTTTGTGAACATAACGGGGGTGAGTGTAATCGAATTGCTATGGCTTCTGCGATTGCTAATAGACGACCTTTGACCCACTTCGATTGCACTCCGCAGACTCGATAGATCGGTTTGAATGATTCGGCCGGGTTGATCACATGGTTCGATTCGACCAAGTGTGCAGCGATCGCTGATGAACAAGTCTTCATCGATCCTCTAGCTAGCCACGCCGGATGGTGCTCCCGCATGCGTTCAGATAGTCGCCTTGTTGTGCGGCCTATGTAGCTTGTTCCACAGGAACAAACAAAACGGTAAACACAGAAAGAGGCAGCATGTACAGGCGGTATATCTTTTAGCTGGGGGCGCAAAAATGGTGTGGAGTTAAACCGTATACGTAATCGAGCTGCAAAATAGGTTTTGTTAAGTGCTACGTTAAGTCTCCTGGTTATATTCTCAGCATTACTGTCACCTTTGAGAGGCAACGTAATATAGACCGATTTTTTGTCTACGGTTTGTGGTACATTTACTTTGGTGCTAATTATCATGTGTTTAGCTATAAACTGTTCTGGATACCCATTTTCAAGGAGTGTGTTAAATATGAACTGTTTTTCTTCCTCTACTGTGTCATCTGAGCAAATTTTCACAGCCCTGTCTAGTAAACATCGGACTAAATTCTTCTTTTGTCTCAAAGGTACAAAACTGTTGAAGTTAGTATACTGCCCTGACCAGGTTGCTTTGCGATATACTTTACGTTATGTAGACGACATTATATGCATGGCAGACGAATCGCAATGTCTCAATGAAACACTGGTGAACTTCAACTGTGTCCACAAAAATATCCGTTTCACTCTGGAACCTGAATCACCAAAAGGTATAGCGTTTTTAGACGTGTTCTTGTCACGCCGTGAGGACGGCACATTACAGCGTAAAGTATATCGCAAAGCGACCTGGTCAGGGCAGTATACTAACTTCAATAGTTTTGTACCTTTGAGACAAAAGAAGAATTTAGTCCGATGTTTACTAGACAGGGCTGTGAAAATTTGCTCAGATGACACCGTAGAGGAAGAAAAACAGTTCATATTTAACACACTCCTTGAAAACGGTTATCCAGAACAGTTTATAGCTAAACACATGATAACTAGCACCAAAGTAAATGTACCACAAACCGTAGACAAAAAATCGGTCTATATTACGTTGCCTCTCAAAGGTGACAGTAATGCTGAGAATATAACCAGGAGACTTAACGTAGCACTTAACAAAACCTATTTTGCAGCTCGATTACGTATACGGTTTAACTCCACACCATTTTTGCGCCCCCAGCTAAAAGATATACCGCCTGTACATGCTGCCTCTTTCTGTGTTTACCGTTTTGTTTGTTCCTGTGGAACAAGCTACATAGGCCGCACAACAAGGCGACTATCTGAACGCATGCGGGAGCACCATCCGGCGTGGCTAGCTAGAGGATCGATGAAGACTTGTTCATCAGCGATCGCTGCACACTTGGTCGAATCGAACCATGTGATCAACCCGGCCGATTCATTCAAACCGATCTATCGAGTCTGCGGAGTGCAATCGAAATGGGTCAAAGGTCGTCTATTAGCAATCGCAGAAGCCATAGCAATTCGATTACACTCACCCCCGTTATGTTCACAAAAACGTCTTGTCAAAGCATTGAACCTCCCGTCGCCATGCATCAATAACCCGGATCGATCTGTTACGTAGGAGTAACTATCTGCCCAAACACTTGATGAGTCTGACTAACTTGACATTAATAATTACCATCCCTCACCCTATTGATGTACTACCCCTGTCTAATCCATATAAACGTGTTGTATTTAGCCTGATGATGAAACACTGAAAACGAGCTTGTTTGCTACGCGTTTCTTCTCATGACTCAACCGGGCATATTCACGTTACTATCATTAGTGCAAAAAAGTCTGCTGAAAATGCAAATATGACATTATTTGTCATGGTCGACGTGTTCATCCCACACTTTCCAATTTATCACGTAAAGCTGCATTTCTTTTCTCGGTGCAACAAATATCTCTCAGGGATGGAGAACTTTCATGACACACGGATACTCGAAACCTTGAAATGACCAAAAAATCTACGAAATTTCCTAGTTTCGGACATTTTCGAACTGCTCTGCGATTTGCCCATATTATTGGCAAATTTTAACATTCCTCGTCCTCCTTCACTGCATCCAACATATTCCAACATGCCTTGTCGCTATTAACAACAAAATAAATTGCGAAATGGACCGACGCTACACGCGAACATATTATCACAATACATCTTTCAAAATGTCGAACAAAAAGATGTATACCGTTAGTCGTTTTAGATAAAACTTGATAAATATGCAGCTAAATTATTCGGTACAAATGGAGCATATGAAACCGGTATGTGATATTTCTTATCCACATATCCACGTGAGCTTTCATCAGCCTCTGTAGGAAACCATTATCCGTAGTGCATATTGTGGTGACTTTTGGTACAACAGTGTTGACACCCGCAATAAATTGTCGCACTGTGTGCCATGTTCTGTACCAGTTCTGTTCGTGAAATCAATGTTTTCTAAGGGAAAAACTATTGAAAAGCTCCTATAAACTGTGGTGTGTAGAATCAACAGAATTAGTGGAAATTACATTTAGGGCAACGGATTGGAAGTCAGAAGGAGGACTGCTCTTCTAAAGAAGTATGCAATGGACACGCTATTGAACTACGGTAAACGGCATGAATGTGGTCTCTAACACAGCATTTATGATATTTGTAACTGCGGAACGGACATTTTCATCTAGAAGGCCCAGGACCGCATGGCTTACAGCTATTTCAGTGTTGAACAGAAGTGAATTTGAATGATGTGGATCAGCCGCTGCATTTCTTCGGTAAGTTAAATCACTGCCGCCGATGTTGGTATGCCCGATCCCCACTGTTGTTGAAATCACATAGCACAGATGGTTAGTAATTAGCAGTGACAAAACATTACGTGGAGTGTTTTAGGATTTCAGCTGCAATTGCGTTTACTCGTATATGTGTTCTGTCCGCACAAGTCAGTGTAAGCCTACTGTGAGAGGCCTGGTACGAACTCAATGAAAAAGATTTAAATAACAAAAATGAACGCAGTGAACAAAAATTTGCCCATTTCCAAAGAATGAAATATTATTCTATTTCTCAGAGCCGTTTTGGCTTCACCTATTTCTGTGTTTTTAAATGGAGTCAAAGATTCCACGAACTATTCGATTGGCACAGTTTTGATCGCCGCTGACTGAGCTGTAGTCCATTGGACGTTATTATATCCCCCACCAATTAATCGTTCCCTTAACATAACCTTCAGTTAATCAACGAAATCACGTCTTGTAGCACTAGTTTGAAGTTGAGGGATAATTGCACAATTATCTCGGCCTTCCTTCTTCACTAGAGTATAAAAGTGTCGTCTTCCTTCATCTAGGAATATGGAGGGCTGGACATGAGTAAGCAGTAGATGTTTCAGAAAAGCGTACGGAAGTGAATGAGGAAAGTCGGGAAACGTCAGATTTTTATTCAAAGCATATGCACTTCCGTCAATAACCGTGGTAAGATAGGTCGTCATTATCTTCTTCTCTTCTTTCAGATATTTACGCGTAACAGGCCAAATTTCAAAACATTTCAGATAATCTTCGATACCCCGTGAACTTGAGCGAAAGTTCAGATTTTCTGAATTGGAAAAATCACTCATTGGTAGCTTGCTGACCGCAACGACAGATATGGTAGCTGGAAGTACTCACAAGTAATCGCCCTTGTGACTAGTTCAAACCCAGAGCTAATTTATACGCAGAAACAAAAACACGGCAAATCAACCAGCAAGATTTAATGTATTCCGCATTATGTACAATGTAGTTAATCCTTCAGTTAAACAGTAAAAACATAGTGTTCATTCGCACCTAAACATTGGGGCGCCTGATACAAGTAACTCGGTCAACATTTGGCTTACCATTATAAGTCAGTGAATTCGGGCATTCTGACGTTGTATGAGACTTTCAAGCCTTTGGATGAATCGGCTCTTATTGCTAAACATATGGAATCTATGTAACGTAGTTATTGCTTTCAGTAAGTTGTAATGTTTGATACAGTTCAGAATTGTGGTTTGATCCCTCTTTCATATATAGTGCAAATCTGATGTTCGTGAGTTTCATATTTGCCAGCAATTCAGCGTTTTACAACGTCTGCTGAAAATACTAAGACCCAGACTGGTATACCTTAGGCGTCCGAATCACGTTCGTACCTCCGTTGATGAAATCGGACTCTCATCTATCTTTTATATACAACGAAGGCTATTGTAAATGACCGGGAATCTTTGTACGATTAGAACTATACCAATTCGCCACAATAGTTTGGCGAGGAAACCTAATCATGGACGATAGCAACGTGTGTTAAAGTCGGAGCGAGATGCAAGTCTTGGCGAAATCATTTCCGACAGCCCCAAAATCTTAAACTGCCACTGACGTGAGAGTTGCCTTATTAGTACCTTTGTACTCACTCACGCTGCCCTTTGAATGCAAATATATTAACAAGCAGTAATATAAGTGTTACTGCTTTGGCTTATGTATCGAAACCGCGACCGTCTGACAAACTTTCGACATCTTCAATGTTGTAGGCTACATCCTCCAGGCTAAGAATGTTTCAGTCGTTACTATTGGAAATGGCACTGAACCGACTGAACGCTTGTTTGAACTTTCAAAGTTGATGAGAGTTCCCTTGAACATTCGTCTTTGTTGGTTGCCTGTCTAGCGCCTTACCTTGTATTTAATGAGGTCTGATTGTTTGCACGGTGAGTAACCTATTAAATAGTGTTAGGTTGTAGATACACCTTACGACTTCCACAGCGTGTTAGTGTACGATCGGAGTATTCTTGGTTTGCGCATCATCCAGCGGAGGAACTGCAGTCGTGAGTTAAATAAGCGTTGGAGAAAAATGGTGCGAGATAAACCAACAGAAATTAACATTACATTGGTTGATCAAAAAAATGGAAAACGTCAAAATGCAATGAAACAACTTCGGTGCTACCAGCGGACAGAGTCCGTAGCAGGACAGTTGGAACATGTGACAGACCATGAGTGTCGTTGCACGAGGTTGCCAATAACCGGATTTAGCTTGAGCGAGAGAAATTTACTCAGTCATTGTCTACGGTTCTGAAGAAGGTCGCATTGCAACTGTGCAATGTTGTCCTAACTTAACCTAGGTAACATCAGTATGATAACCTAAGGAAGATAGTACATAAGCAGGTAAATCCTTCGGTGGAAATCCGCAAGTAGCTGCATTCCGGTGACTAACAGCTGGGCCATGGTCACCCTACCAAGTTGGTTTCACGAATGCAGAAAATACTCGGTAGCTCACAAACAGACGGGCCACTTCTACGGATGTTGTGAATGTAAGGATTGTTCTATCCGGCTCAGACTAATGTGTGCCTGGATCGTTCCTTTCCTGAGTATTCGAACTATTATCGAGTGACCCCAACAAGGAGGGATGGTCTCCGTCAACCACATGAGTTGAAGCAGCTGAGTCAAGGTATCTGGTAACGCCTCCCCACCTTCTTTGAAATGTGCCCGCATGAGGTCATCCGAAACAGCAGCTCTATTACGTTTGAGAGCCGAAAGGCAGTTGTGAACCTCAATCTGAGTGAGTGGTTCCAAATCTACCGACCAAAGTGCGACGTCACAAGTTTGTGACGGCAACACAATGGAAGCTGGAGGCCAGCTAAATTGACCTTCGAAATGTTTTGTCCATCGCTCTAACCCTCTGGACTTATTACAAATTAATGTGTCATCTGTCTCGCTGATAAATTCACTGACAAACAGTCGTCTGGGGCCAGTAGCACGGATAAGCTTGAAGAGTTTGTCGGT
>LUCH01006322.1:6121-30005 GCA_013368495.1 Paragonimus heterotremus
GTACACAACTTGCGTTGACTGGGTCGCGTACTCCGTATGTCATCTGAGCGTTTACCGTACCGGGCATTATATGCTGAGACCATCAACAGTGGGGTAAAACCACGTGGTGGTCAGGCAACAACGTGGTCATGAAATAGTAAGACCTTGACTACTCCACTGAGCAGATTGGTTAGGTGTTTCCTGCCTCCCTGGGGTCCTCGTGATTACTGAAACTGCTGGTTAGAGACGCTATCCGAGATGACGATGTGTTGCAGTCAGTGGGGTACCTGTATCCATACCATTTCTAGTTCTTCCGGCTAGTCTTCTTTTATTAATTCTCAACCTTCTTAGTGACTTTTTCTTCTAGGATATTCCACGTGACTGTTGAGGTGAGCGGCGGCCCGAGCCACAGTACCATTTGGTCAGGCTCATGGCTGTTATGATGATGATGATGAGATCAAGTTCATCTCCCGAGCTGAGGAGTTCATAACCCGTATGGCGTCTGTTAGAATCGTTTACAGAAGTGGCGACTGACCGTGTCCAGCAGCGAAAATTTAGTTGTTCCACTAAGTTGTTCTTAACGTAAAGGTAGTAAACGAAATGGGGCATTTCAATCCACAAAGAAACTGTCTCACAAATGTCGTCTTGCTTTCACTTGCGGCTCAGTTGTGTAGGGCTATGTGTGTTACTGACTTACAAACATTTTCAACTTTGAGTCATACTTATAGATGTTATAACAATCTACCTACTGTTCTTGATGGTACTACACGGAGTGAGTTATAGCTAAGTAATAAAACGGAAGTTTTTGTATCTAAAATCTTGCAGATGTGTTCACCGTGTATTGTCACGTTTCTGTGAATTCTTTTGTCCTACTTTAACAAATGCAATCTGTATTTAAAAAAGGACGATAGTTGATTAGATGAAGCATCACTGGTCTATGCCAGAATGTCACAGAATTCCTGACAGAGATGGCCAAATCACTTAACTGGTGAGTTATCACCGTTGTTGATGGGTGGTTCGGAACTTCACACATGTGTATATCACAATATTGGGTTTATGAATTTGAACTTGACTGAAGACAAGTGGTGTGACCCTTGATCACAGCAACAGGAGTGCTTGCACGGACTTCTTTTGTGAACAGAAAATCGGATTACGAAATTGAACACCAGTGGATTCGGCAATGGCCAGTATATATTGTCTGATTAATTTAAACCGGTTAGTCGAAACTTTGCAGACTGCATGGGCAGCCTGGATAGGGGTCCCTGTGATAATCAGTATCGACTGAATATGCTACAACTACACTGTTATTCACTCATCGCCGGCAGTGTTAACCCTCAATTTGGAATTTTACGATATTTTAACATGGGCTATTTGAGTGATTGAGCGATTTGAGTGATCACGAGGGCCTTAGCCAAGCAGACGACGCCCACTCATTGTTCTCAATAGAACAATGAGGGTCTTCATATTTCGTGACCACGTTGTCGATTGACCATCACGCGACTTTACCCAACCGTTGGTGGTCTCAATATGTAATGCCCGGTACGGTAAACGATCAGATGACATACGGACTACGTGACCTAACAATCGCAAGCTGTGTACCGTGAGTAGTTGACCAATTGATCGCGTATCCCGAGCGTTCCGGAATACGCGCCGGCGAACTGTCATATTGCTCACGCAATCAGTTCACTTAATATGGGCCAACTGGCGGAGACAACGATGGTCAAACACAGCAAGTCTGTTGATATCTTCTTTGTGAACAGGCCGTGTTTCTGAACCATAGAGCAAAACAGAACACGTACAGACATACACCCTTTCTTTCAGCGACAACCGGACGTCTTTTCGACGCCACTGATGGCGCAGGTTGACAAAGTCAACTCGTGTTTTGCCGATATTTCATCAGCACTATTACAGGCTGATGAGATAGTATTACCCAAGTATGTGAAACTCTTCCCAGTCTCAAGTGGGTTATCTACAATAAGGAGTGGAAGTGCCCCAGTCTTGAAACAGCACTGTATTTTGAAGTTGCAAAGCACATTCTATACAAACTAGGTCATCCCCTCCTCTTGTTCAGCATTGTCTGTATATCTTCAACAGAGGGGCTAAATAAGATAATGTCATCAGCTTACTACTTGTCGACCAACCGAGCCTCACGAATAAATTTAACACCACAGTCACTTTAACGACGTTATCCAAACCACTGAATTCGATTACTCGTGTTTCCCCTCGTCATCTTCAGCCATTGGCTCTGTGGATCACCAGGGCCTGAGTTCAAAAGTGATACCGGTGTGCCGTGACTTATCTGCTATCAACTGCTTCCATTGCTCTGTACCATGTCCACCTGTTAATTTTGTCTATCGTCAGTTTGCTATCGTCAAACTGCCCCACGTAGCAAATAAGTGTTCTATATCCTTAACACATAATCGAGTCATCTAAATCTGTACGTCATTAGATACTAATTGATCAAACTCGTTCAGTTCTGTCTACCAAATGATAACTTTTAAAACATTATTCATCTGGGACTCGCCTGATTTTCAGTGATCCGGAATTAGACTACAATTTCAAAACGCCCAGAATCCCTTAGGTGTTTTAATTGTTTTTGTTCGGTTCATCGTTTATCTCCCTGTCGAACTCTGATTAGTTTATTTGTTTGCAGCTAATCGTGCTCTTGACCTTGCTACTCTCAATCTCCATTTTCTTCTTATCATTTCGATGGGATGCCGCACATTTGTTTACATTGACCTCTACACTTTCATGTTTGATTTCCAAATATTGTGCAGGTGAAGTTTAGGAAACTCTAAAATTGCTGTAATACGTGGTACATTGTTTGCGTTTTAATGTTACCGGACGCATACGGTGAAGCGAACACACATCAGCGATCAAATACTTCAAGACCGTTTGTGTCCTCCACTCTGTCTGACCAACTTTCAGTCATGCTAATAGTCGCGTTACGTGCCTGCTCTGCATACTTCTACTAGATTTTATCCTGTCGTCGCTGGTGTCTTCGATTGATACAGACCGCTTGCGTTGTCTGCCGCATCCCCTGTACTACTGATGAGGCCTCCCAACTGTCCAAATTTTATTGTCTAAAGTTCAGTCTACTTGGCTATACTAGTTGTAACGGAGCATTTCACTCTTTACGGTACTCTCTAGAAAATACATGTCAAGCCCTCTATCGTTCCATCTCTCAGTCGCTGCTTTCGCATGCTAGTTCATCGGGTTCATGTGTTTGGAGCTACCAACTCCATAGAACGGTTGACTTGTGTCCACACAGTCGGTACCCGTTCCGTCTTTTATATATGCATCAAACTGTAATTACGTGGTTTTAGACACTGTGCAAACATGTGCGTGCGTCCTAAAAGTTCAAGAGCTACACCCATAATCGATATTGCAATCATTTCAGACACTCTTGTGCACGTGCATATCATTTAAGTTGCATCACCGTTGTGTTGATGATAGGCAGGTGATTGTATCCTCAATCCAGGTTACATGGGGGTTATCTCGATTATATTTATCTCTCGGTCTCTGTAATTACTAGGCACATTTGTGTTTCCTCTCCACCTCCCTCTCCTACGAGTCAGTTGGAAACCTTGTTACCTTAGGCCCCCACTCACTTACACACATGCGGCCGCGGTTTGTTCACACCTGTGTTGCAAATGTTTTTTGTCGGTTATTGGGTCACCGTACGCGAACACCGATTAACTGTCTAAATGGCGGATTTTAGAGCAATGTTATGCATATACATGCACGTATATTTGTGCCTAACGATATTGTTGTGACTGGATCTACGACCTACGAGCGCCTAAACGGAACGGAATAACGGTCAATGAAACGGCGGATAATGGTAATGAACAACGGAGTATACACGGTGAGTTAGTCTCTTTCCATCCAACCCATCCACCTGAGGCTACCGCATGAACACAGAAAGAAGACTGGACTTCAAACAGAGCTTCTTTATACCGTTCAGCCCAAAGACAACATGGTCACAAACTCGTTCGTATTCATAGGGCTTGGGACCAGCAACAGGCAAGGTCAAAGGAAATGGACCAGACAAAAGTCTAGACAGTACAGTCTAGGCGTGTAGTCGGGATGACAACAACAATTGTCACGAGGACTTAGGTCGATTGTGAAGACCGGAACAGTGCACGGCCATGACAGAGGTAAAGGTCACTCACAAGTGAACTTTGTAAATCTTCTGGTCACACAGTATTTTCGGAGAACTGACGACTTCCCAGACAAATACGATGCGTGATACACATAGATGCCTTGGCAGCTAGTATGCGTTACAGTTTCTCCTCTTCACTGTGCGACTGGCGATCTCTTCTTCATGTAAAGACCGATGCTTGATTCTTACTGTGGCTCCTGAGCTGAGTATATTTAGTGCATATCGTTAAAAATACCATATATACTACGACGACATCAGTGATTGCTTTTCTGAATTTCACGGTCCATTTACGGGACAGTGAAAAACACGTTTCAGACGCTTGTTCATCAGATTGTCATCAACGATGAGTGACTTTTTAAAAACTAGCAAATCTCATCGGCTGTTCACCGTATTATTTCGCCCACTTTCCTCCTAAAGGTTGCTGGCGTTGTTCTGCACTCACCGTTCATGTCTGGCCTTCGAGTGGTTTGTCCTGGCACAACGCGTCGGTTCTGTTTTGATCCGTTCACCAAGTAAGTTGTAACCGATAGGACGCCCTCTAGAATTGATTGCTTTTCACAGTATGTTAGTATCGTGAACGTCAATTTAGCGACTTCTCATTTGCGCGAATGCGGCTGACCTTGGATGTTGGCGTGAAACGTGTGTTTTTCTCCGGTTTCCGTCACCTGTTGATGAATATCATTCGTGCCAAACTGCTCACTAGCTCCATTAGGTTGGGTACATCAGTTGTTAATTTGTTTTTAACAGTTTTCGCTAGATTCATTTTTGACGTGCGGAGAAAGTGTGAATAGTGTCAGTGAAGCAATTGTGGCCAAACTTGTTCAAATGGTTGCTGGTTTGAATGATATCAGCCAGCGATTGGATGAAATCGGTGGCTCAAGGTCATGCTAGTATATGAGACTTAAACTATCTCATGTCACTCGTTTAGATGGTTTTTTTTCTAGGCGTTAATCACGTATCCACATAACGGCGAACGGAAGTTCATTCCTTAGGTCTGGTAAGTAGACTTCCAAATGCTTGATCAGAAGGTGGTGCTTTTCTGCCTTATACCTCACGTTCCTAAAGACAGAAGACTATGATGATGGTTTTTTTCCAGATCTCCGTGGTATAGTTTGTGCTGTTCATAAGAGTGTCATGGAATGTCACAGTTACCTAGTTACTGATTTTGTACAGCATGACCGACACGTGGAAAAAACATCTGACACTGTCATCATCGTGAAATTCGTCGTCAACTTCGTTGCAAGATAATTGTAGGAGGAAAGTTTGTAGATGACTACTTCAACCGATGTGTCACTCTTCTATCGGATGTTTCTGGTGTCATGTGCCCTCCGGTCGACTGTTATCATGGCTACTGTTCTGTCGGTAACCAACTCTCTAAACAACTATTCGGACCAAATATTCCTAACTCCTGACCGATTGTATATGACCCACGAATTACGATACTGCAAGACAAGACAACGATTTCTCATAACGCATTTAGTCATCTTCACCTTCGACCTGATAGAACCAGTATATACATATGAACCCAAGTGCCACATGAACACGGGAGAAAAATATTCAAACGAACGTGAAGTCCGTATCCGCTGAATGAGGTTAGATACTTCAAATGTGATTTCGGATTTATGTTCTTAGAGTTAGGTTTATCTTGTTCCTAACGACTACGTATTTCTGTTAACGAGGTGACATTCATTAAAATGTTGTAGAGTGACCTTTTTTACATCCTGAATTGTATTTCAGTGTGATATTTTTCATGTTTAGAAGCTGGTTCTTTGACCTGGGTGAACGATATCACCCAGGTCGTTATAAAACCACGATCAATGTCTACTACTGGCTCTGGCTACAACAACGGCTGTTGTCTAGATTGGAGTAGCCTGACAATATTCAACTGACTTGTTTCCATGTGTTACATGGCAGCGAATATCTTTTGGCATAAAACCTGAGTACTCACCCTATCCGCTTGATGAATCACTATGTGTACAAATTTGTCCTTCCACTGGCACTCCTAACTTTCCCTCACCGGTTGGTGCACAAGTTACTGGTGTGCACAGTACCGTCAATTTTGTTACCACTGCCACCAGTCAACGTTTGTCCCCAGTCCTTTTCAGGACGGTCATTCTCGTAAACGTGTCTAACTGTATCCGGTCTGTCACTGATGCTGTTTTTCATCGGCGTCAAGACTTTCATAACAGCTGCGTTCAATGAATGAACGCCAAAGCATACATAAAAATAGACATACTGCTACTTATAAGTCCTGTATGCTGATGTTCGCTAATGTCTTGTAGATTTACTTTGAAGACTGTGGTTCCGCATTTCAGCTCAATTCTTATTCTACATTTGAAGGAAAATCGCGTGCGTCTGTGGGGACGATGTCATCTGCAACTGGCCAAGGTGCGGATGACAGACTCGAAGTGTTTGTTAGACTATGTCCTAATTGTTTTTTTGCTTTACTCAATGAGACCTTGAAGAGTCATCCGTAACAATGTTTCTCAAAGTTAGCGATATCATTCGACGAGGGGCGATGATAATTAAGTGGGCAGGAGGGAGGTGAAAGAGGCGCTTCGAATTTTTCAGCGTGCAGACCTGAGCCATGAGCCTAACTAGAAGACGCTGTTGTTTGGGCCGCCTTTCACTGCATCGATGACGTGGTGCATCTTAGAAGAGAAACTTTTATCCGAAGAAGGTAAAATAGGGTTTAATGGAAGAAATAGGCATGTTGTGGATACTGCAGACAACACTTCACCATTTTGGATAGCGTTTCTACCAAGCGATGTGATTGATCACGGGCTCCCGACCGGGCAGGCGATACCTATCCACTTTACTCAGTTGAACAGTCAGGACCTTCGTATTTCGTATTCATGCTGTTGTTTGACCACCCTGCTGATTAATCTAACAGTTGGTGGTTTCAGTAACTAGTGCTCAATGCTGTAACCATACGGCTGGCTTGTGGGTTACGTGACCTAACCATCGCAGGTTGTGACGTCTAATTACTTGATCAATTGATCACATATCCCAGGTTTTCCGAGATGCGCACCGGCGAGCTACCGCATTGCTCATGCGGTCGTCACACTTGAATTGAGCTAACTGGCGGAGACAATTAGGTTCGGACACAGATGGTCTTTTGATATCTTCGTCACCTTTATAAACCATAGGGCAGAACAGAACGTACATGAGTATTAAGTACCTGTCCTTTCGACGTGAGCCGGAGGTCTTTTTGACGCCGTTGATGCCGTATGATTGCAAATATTGCATATGACCTAGTGTTCTTGCTTATCTCGTCAGTTGTACTATCGGCTGGTGAAGTATGTGGTGATCCTATCTGCAGTACAGAACGTGGAGAGTAGGGTTGCCCTATTCTTGACTCGCCACTTCGCAGTTTGAACGTGCCAAACACATTCTGAACTTATCAAATTTCAGAAAACTGCCGTATTTCTGTAGGTCTTTTATGGATTAAACAGCTTTGGTGGAGGACGTCACGGGCATTTGACTCGAAGATGACCTACAGGTCTAAAGCAATCTACTGTTCGTTGGCTTTTGAAGTGTTGATGGCACAAGACCCATCGCAGGGTCAGTGCACCGTGGACCGTTCTTCAAGCATCTGATTTTCCCTAGTTTCAGTGGGCCGACACAGTATAAAGCCGGACGGACACATCTGTGATTGACACAAACTTCGAACCCCTTGTCCCTGTCAGTAGGCACCAATCGTAAGAAACCTCTTCAATTTCCCAAACTATCTGGGAAAGTTTTGTCAGTTCTCATCTCACGCTCCTTACCTTCTTCGAAAAGAGAGAAAAGATCCGGACGTTGTTGCGATTCAACGACTTAAACTGTAGGATCATTCCTCTCTCCATCGAAGAGTCTCTTGAAACACAATAATTAACCGCTCAAGTTCCGTCGTCTGTATGACCCAGTTACGGTTAGGTCAACTTCCGCTCAGTATTCAGCCCACCTATGAAGTTGGCGCAGCTAGCTATTGATAAGGCAACTATCGTTCTCAAATATGATCTGGCAGGCACAACCATTGTTCATAAATAACAGCGCTTAGCTATTCCCAGTTACAAAAGACACACTGTTTCTTTCGATTGTTCATAATGTTCACAGTGTCTTGACTGGTCTATACTCAAGTGACTTTCAGCCCGATGTTGATGACGTTGCTCTTTGCTCATCCATCGCATTGACCTTCGAAATATTCCTAATTATACATCAAGTTTTATTAATTAATGCATCCTGTTGTAGCTTTTCTAATTTTAGTACTAAGTGCTCCCTGAGTGAGGGACGACGCTATAGCACCAAGGAGACGACGACCTCGCATTTGAGAAACTAAGGGGCATTTAGTTGAACAATTTTGTAATCCCCGGTTCAGAGTAAACAAATCGTGGTATAGCAAATACGTTCGCTCTGTATGTATCTGCATACGTTTCATAGGATTTCTGCCTGAAAGCTGTCACGTATAAACTCTGACAACACTGTTGCTTTTATTATTCAAACACTGAGCTGTTAATGTTGTAGGTGGATGTTTTGACGCCACAGTTAATCGTTTGCCATCATATAATGTCCATTTCGGACTCACTATTTTTCGACTCAATACTTATAATAGATTTATCAATTTATCTTTTCCGCATCTGACCATTTGGGATTTTCAACAAACTTCCGTTCCGCTTCCGTGCACTCTTCTTCCTTGTCACAGACGCGGTCTTAAGTCGTTCATATCGCAGCTAATTACAGATGGCAAAACCGTTCGGAATATCGCCGTTGGCGTTGCCTGGACCTACCTTGATTCTGATCACTCGTTAATATGTGTCCAGGTGTGTGTGTCTTCTGGTAGTGCTCCATGGAGTGAACCTAGTCGATGGGACATTAAAAGCTCCTGTAATCATCTGCCCAACTGGGCATACGAACGGAATATGTGATGATAGTGTGTCTTAATAAATAGGTGTCGCTGTCATGACTTAGTTTCTGGTATTGCAGCCTTCCTTATAATGACGCTCTACTATAGCAGCAAGCAATTTATTGTGTAAAAGGTGAATGCACAACAACGAAATGGCGTTGTGTTTAATAAAGTGTCATTTTGGAAAGAAGTTGTGGTAAGACTGTAAATGTGGACATCGAAACGCGCAGCGGAAGTGGGATCGGTTGCTGTATCCATAAATCGTGGGATATGGTTTCCTGTTAACTTCTCCATCCCATCTACAAGCGACGTGGCGTTACTGAAATAATCTGTAAAGTGGGCGGAGATACCGAAGGATTCATTCGTAATTAATGGTACTTTTGGTCGTTCACATCTTTAAAACTGTCCTCGCAACGTGCGTATTGACCACCGGAGAGTAGATATGATTTCACTTGTCTCTAAGATTTTGTTGTCCGGTGTGTTCTTTTGGTTGTTCGATAAGCGTTTAGCTTAATGTGTTAAATCGGCTAGAGTTCATACAGTCTACCAAATACACAGGTAACCTTCTGACAGCCAGTGGATTACATCTTCGCTTGCATACCGCTAACACTAGTTGGGTTCCCACACATCAATTCTGTCTGCAAGACCGTTTTTTACAGTTTGTTACAAAACGGAGTACTTGCAGATTGTCTATTTCAATGGCGCAGTATTGCTATGTCTCGAAACGATCACGTCTTATATCCAACTGTCACCATTCTTCCGGTGGGGCTGGCATCATTATCCTACTTCTCCTTCTTCACTGCTGCTATTGACTGCATTCACAAATGGATCTGGATGTCCATGTTGATGGAACTTTTCTCAGAATATCGACGTTTGCCTAAATCTGATTAATAATATCTTGTTGTTCCGTGACAATACGTAGACAGTGCAAAACGCTTATGGTAGCACAGTGTGGTGCCATCTAAGTGCAAGGTGCTTCTTCAAATATGGCGGGATGCTTAGCTTGAGCTCATTCCGAACTGCAATAGTTTGGACATAATCGGAAGCTATCTTCAGCTGAGAACCTGTCTCAATAAATGGTGGCGTTGGTATTGAATTGTTGGTTTGTTCGTTGTGGTCTGACGTCAAACTCATTTGCTCTTCAGTTTACGAACATTCTTCCACCGGGCTTCGCATTGCTTCACAACCTCTTACCTTTGTTAACATTGAAGTTTTACGTTCGCTTACTCTTGTTATGATTTTTATGACGTTACTCATATATAATGGGGATATTTTTGTCTGTCGATATCTCTCAATAGTCCATAGTTTGTCGTCGACATAGTTAATGCCGTCGCAACCTTAAACTCTTCTCCTGTATCAAATTTACATCACTGAGGCTTCTCACGCGCACTGTGGTGATCTTAATTGATCGGTTTTGTGGTCGTTTAAAGCCATCAAATTAAGTAAGCAGAGTTTTCGTTCTTCTAGAGTTTTATTTACGCTGTTGCGATAGCCAGCTGCTCGAGCCATACTGTTATCCGATCAGGCAGGCGCAAGACTAGCTGTGTATATGCAGTTGAAACTCACACTCGTTATGTAGTCTTGGAAAGCCGGACACCGGGGAGTTTGTAAATCTCAGTGTGTGCGCCACGAAACAGAAATGTTTGGGGCGTCCGCTGTTTTTATCCAAATTCATCCGTGAATGCTGATATCTGAAATGCACTTGTGTCGAGTGTGTATCCCTCAACTTTCCCTGGTTAGTACGATTTCTGAGTAGTGATGAGAATCCTAAACTGGCCGTTGTTACCAGAAATCAAGTACACAGTCGCAAGTTACAAATTGGTTATTCCACTCATCTTTATTCTTAAACCTCACTGTTGGACGAGCCTCTTAACCTGAATGCATACAGTTTCTGCCGACGGCCCACCTTTGACTAAGATTTACATCGCCCTAATACATCCATTCCCGTAAACTCTTACGGTTTTTACACTGTCCACTTTTATTTGCGCTGATACAATTCCCACTGTGACCTCACCCATGAAGGCAAACAATCATTAGTCACGCATATTAGATGGGTGAACATTACTCACTTTGTTTCAAATTGAACACCATCCACCTTTGATCGTAGCCTTAGCATCCAGACAGGTCTTTCGATTAGTCCACTTCGACGATAATTTCAACCTGACAAGTCCTAATCACAGGGGCTATCAGTTCGATTGAGCAGAACGATTCTGTTTATTTTCCTGTCGAAGTGATCAGACAAGTGGAACACTATTCACACAAAATTGTGACTGAGCGTTCAGATATGAATGTTCGATCATATCTGTCGTGAAGTTACTGGCGTTGTGGTTCACTTGCTAGTCTTAAGCACGAGGGTTGGTTTGTAAACTCCGGTCCGGAAGAGGATATGCACTACTGATGAACTCTAATAAGATCGACACTCGAGTCTATTGTTTCCTTCCAAAGTGGACTAGTCGAAAGACTTATCTGAATGTTGAGGCTGCGATAAGTTTGGGTATTGTTCATTTTGAAATAATTCAGATTGCCGATCCTCTGTTCGGGACTTCTCAGGTTGTTCAATCATTTGATCGCGCGCGCACTTTTCTCCTGATTTGTTTCTGTGAGTCACGCGTTCCATTCTACCTACTCCCTCTTCCCTACCGATCTGTTTTCAGTATAGACAAAGTTTCCAAAATCCTCTCTCCAACCCTGATTATTCACGGAACAGACGACGAGATTATCGGTATTCACCACGGACGTGAGCTGTTTTCCAGACTCAGCTGCCCGTTGGAGCCGGCTTGGATCGAGGGCGCCGGACATAATGATATCGAATTGTTCGCTGAGTACGCCACTCGGCTAGATCGGTTCTTTACGGAGGATTTAGCTGGCCCCAACTCCACAGATGGAGCACGTGGAGACCGACAGGATTCTGTTGCTGGTGTTAGACTTTCTAAACATAGCTCGACAGACAACAGTTCAGCATTTGATCGAACCAGGAGTTCGTTGTGTCATACAAAGCCGGTTGGGCAAACGTCAACATTGGAGCAGACGGATTCCATCTCGACAGTGGATACCACGGGTCTCTCGAAACCAGAGACATGCACGGAATCTGTAGACAGTGTACAACTAGGAGCCACGGAGTGCGAACTATCAATTACTCCTAACTGTCGTCGAAATTCCATGGTTTCTGGAGACCAGGAAAACCTACGAGCCCATATAACGGCATCCAGTACTCGACATCGCATTTTAACGTTGCGCAAGGAATGCTTAAATTCTGCGCCCGCTTCACGCTCCAAAACGTTCCACGAGACCACCAGGACTAAGCCGAGTTGTCAACGGGCAATCTGTACATTACCATCAGAAAGCGTGTTCAACCCAGAAGAGGCCATCCCTCGACCTCCACCGTCGGGCTCGATGATGCGACGATCAAGCCGCACTGAGACAGATTGTAGTGGATTAGCATCAGAATCACATTTGAGATGATTGTGTACGTGTGTTTCGGTTAGTCTGTCAGATGGAATGGTCTTTACATTTCTATGCATTTATCATACTTAATCTTGAATGAAGTTGTGAGGATAGTTGATTGACTTGTTCTTTTACGAAACCTCCTAAGTAGAGAGTGAATTTCATAAAACGACACGAAAACTCACGTTCATAAAGCTGAATCTTAATGGCTACTTGTATATTGCAATCTTAGGGGTTGTGTTGCTCATTGGTTACAACACTTGTTCGTCAGGATAGAGAACCTAAAGCGTATTCCACCATCGGTATTTTTACTCAGTCCCATGCATCCGGTGGCAGCAGGCACGTAGTGAATGAGTTCAAGTGCTCATTCATTAGAGTTGTATTGGACCATGTATACAGGATATTAACGGATTGTTGATCGCAGCGAGCACTTCTAACCGACTGACGAGAGTTTATCCGCTATTTTCAGTTGTTGACTAGTTTGCGAGCCCCACTGGTGATTTATTTCGCATGTTATTTGTGATATCAGCTCTCCCATACTTGTATGTCAAGTTTTATCTCCTTCCAGATACTCCGCTCCGGGGAAACATGGCACATCTGTCTTCCAGATACGCAAGCGCCTGGGTGTTTGTTGGTGTCGTTTCCAAAATATCTCTTCCACTCCAATCCCTTCATCCAATTCTATTCATGTTTTTACCCGTAGGTATTTGTGTGTGTGTATCCAGTCCTATTCCACAGTTTTGTATAGCTTAAGATTGTGACCTCCACGAAGGAACACTGTACCATATCGACCCTGTCTTATTTTCACCTCCATGTCTACCTCGTTTGACATTGGTGTGTGATTTTTACGTGATTTTTTCAGCCCACAGGCTGTTCTTGATTTTTTTTCGAACTGCTTCAACGCTGCTCTAATTGTTTGTCTCACTTGATTTCGAACTGTAAGTGCCTCGAGGTGACACCTCGTTCGCTTGTGCCCAAGCGAGTTGCTTTTCTTTAACGGGCTGTTCCTTCATACTGTGACGTGTGCTTTGTGTACGCTCGATTCAGGTGCCATATTTGGTTGTAGACCATCTATGTTCTCTACTTTTCTCTTGTTATTTTGAAACCGATCTGTTGCGGGTCCTGTGAGTAAAAGAACTGTCACATGATCGATCCGCATTAGTCCCTGAACCGATAGCCGACGCGTCGGTGATAGCATTTGTTACGGTGATGTGCTGGATTAAGACGTTTCTCCTGGATTATTTTTTACAGGAACTATGTTTCGAGTTACAGACTTGAACAGTGAATATGTCAGCTTAGTTTTGCTCAAACTTTTAGGATCATAATCAGTCTTTCCAATCTCGAACTGGATAGTTTCCAAACGAAACTGTGAAAGCGAGCATCAACACGTAACTATCCATGAAAACCATATCGTTTCTAAGGCAAGCCTCAATTGATTATGGTTTGCAATGTGCAAACGTTATTGTGATTCGTATCATTTCAAAGGGAACCACGTGGGGAACTGTTTATTATTGTGTGAATTTCAGAATTGTATGTGCAGCAATCCTCCTAGTAAACACGGTTGCCTCATGAAAAGCGTGGCCGGAGTTCTAGTCCCGGTAGTGGCGAGGATATGCACTACTTACGAGCTGCTCTGTTGAGAGCGAAACTCGAGTCTAGTACTTGTTTTCGAAAGGAGCCGACTAGAATGTCTATGGGAATGCGACAGCTTCGATCAATTGTGGGTGATGTTCAATCTGTAATTCTTCTTTTGTTTATTACTCGGTGCTTCCTAGTGTTCTCAGCGCTTCAAGTGTTCCCTAAAATATGTTTTCAGATTTGGTTTTAACTACCTAAATGTACCCGATACAGATGCATCAAGAGCACATCTTCAACAGAAGTTAACTGTAATTACATAACGAAACGGTGCGGCACGTAGGCCGGGCTAGACCGTGTCCGTATTCCTTTAAGTGGCAGTTGATCGATTGTGCAGGCAATCGGACACGGGCGAAAATTCTCGTTCACTACTGTGAAATTTGTCCAGCTGGGCACTCAGACGTATATTCTGCCATTCGACTGGTTAATCTGTTTTCAATTTATCCCGAATAGCAAGCGGGGTTGCTATACTTGAATTGATAACTACGATAACAGCTGTCATTAATTGTCTTGATCATCTTCGTAGGCACAGAGGTATCGATTGTGTGGTGGATTGTAATCGCATGAAAGCGTTCGTTTGGTTACCACCTTTGGTTTCCGGTAGATCTACTCGAATGGCACGGTGCACCTTTACGACAGTCTAACAAATGCAGGCTTTTTGCTGGGATATACGTGTTTACTATTGAGGTTGTTTTGGTGTGGTTCTGGATAAAGTTTAACGGTTACCCTTTCTCCCATAATGTTTCTGTCTGAAGTTGTGGTTCAAAATACTGCACAGCTCCAGGTGAGTAACTATGTCTGACTCGCTAAAACTCTGTTTAAACAGGCGCCAGCTTGTGTTGCTTTTAATGAACCCTTGTAAAATGTGAGTATTATCCGGCTCATGTTGGTTTGTGATAGACAAAACATCTCACTGAACCATTCGAACGTAGTACATCGCGAAACACCATTGAATTGTTTCTTTTCATGTTGTAGGCCACACTCAGATTTTTTGTGTAAATCATTCAGGATTGTCATAACTTGGATGATTGGCGGCTAGATTCGGAGAGGATCACCAAAATGTCGTCAGTTTTGTGGTTTCATCTGCACATTCAGTGACAATCGACCGCAGCTGAAAGCTAAATTTGTTTGCATTTTCTATCGATCCGGCTTCGGTCGTTATTGACTAAGAGGCATACTTAATCTACACTCAGACGTAATTATTCCCGAACTAGATGAAGGCTGTGATGCGGCCGGTATGAACAAAAGTGACCAGATAGACAGAACTAGCATTGTGTTTGCAGACCACTCAAAATTTCTTCCGGCTGCCACAGAAGACATCATATAGTGGAGAAACAGATTTGTGGTGAATTACGAGCACCTTTGGTGTATGTATTTGTTAGTGGGGAACAGTACTGTCATTTGAAACCAGTGACCCTCTGGTTGTTTGACCTGCTTGGAATTCACAAATCTGGTACTCATGCGACAGGTAAACAATATCAAGCTTTAGTAATATATCGAGTTTAACATTCGTGGTTGCAGTGATTTGTCACGCGCGTAATTCGAATGGTCGTGTTAGACTTTGCACAGAAAGTTTGTAATCACTAACAAAGAGATGGAATGTAGGAAGAAGTATGAACGATAGGGTAAGAAACGAAGACAGGGGACATGATCACCAACTTTCTATCAACATACGACAATCGTCCATTGTATTGCGAGATGCAAGCATTTCGTTTATTCTCCTCAGTCGATTACTTGAAACATTCGGTTTTTTAGGTCAAGTGCGTGGTGACGAAACAATGGAGTGGACGAACATCACATGGGTACAATCAGGGTCCACTGCCACGATAACGAAATTAGCACCTTTTGTCAACAGAGGGACCCTGCGTGACACTTGATCAACAATGCCTCGGAGAACGCCAACAACCTAGAGTTGCGATTGCTCAATAAGATCATGATGGGATCAACCACATGACCTTTTGCGGTCGAAGACCGGATTTTTGACTCGTTTTGAGTCGTTGTTTGCACTAGACACTTGAGGATATGCTCCGCCTTCCTCTGTCGTGATTTTCGGTCAATTCTGCTAATGTATGTCACCGCAACTTCAAGTGAACTGGTAGATGACACAAGAGGTAGAGTTCCGAGAAAAAAAACGATTGGGGCAGTGGAGACTCTCTTTGCGAGTGGAAATCATCAAACGCAATTCCGCTACGGGATACGTGCGATCAGATTTCGACTTACATTGGTAATATTTTGGTCTCCTGTGCAAGGAAGGGTGATAAAAACCTGCTTCTTCGGCGCTGATTGTGGGTGGGAGGTAGCCGATCGTTCCTTGCAATACAATTGACCGGTTAACCATTCCGAAGCGGAACACTTCAAGAGCCATGGACGATTTCCTTGCTCGGTAAAAATCGTTTCAACTAAACCACGTTTGTCAGCCTCAGGCGAGAATGAAGGGAACTGTAGGTACTGCTCACTTCATGTGGCTTTTCGACGTGATTGTTGGCACTCTTCATTATTCCTTTTATCACAACCTTGGACCATACGCCTACGTGTCGAGAGCCTCCAATCAATAGAACAAGGTCGCCAGCCTTCCCATTTCGTTCAGGCTGGGTCCACTTATGGTATGCCTGGATGGAGGATAGTTATTCCTTGGTCCAGTTTCTCCAAAGCATACTAGCCGGGTGTTGCGCGTGCTTTAATCCTTCCGTGTATTTTTCTAGTTGTGTAATGTGAATGCACGACAGGCCGCGGTTTGGTTTTAAGAACAACAGATCTACCATACTTAATACTTCCTGATTTATTGATGAACTAGAAGGAATTAGTCTCAGCAGCTAATATGTTCCTTGGAGATACAGCCACTGTGGTGGGCAGCTGAACAAATTTCACAGTGATGGACGAAAACTTTAGCTTGAATCCGATTGTCCGCATCGTCGACTCACTCACGAGCTTATCCAACTGAATGCAGTTTAATCATTTGTGTTAAATACTTCATTGATGAATCAAAAGTTATTCCGATATTATCAGATCGGTCAGACTGCATGCTTTGATGAAACAACGATTGTGATGCATAGGATTGAGTGCCGGCGTAGCGATCGCTTCCGCCTGCCATGTTCTGTCTGGATATGGACATTGCGTCACACAAGACGAAGCGTTTTTGGGTTCATTGTTAAGCAGCCTACAAGCGATGGCATCTAACATTCTCAACAGACAACCGTCGGCCCGCCCTGTTTGTGCGTGATGGACAGGGGGAGTGACTCTGCTGTTTTGATCGATTTATTGAGGTCCAGTGAGTACGCCGCCTTCGAAGATGATCGGTTTTTTGGCGTGCCTTAATTTAGTCATCGCACGATGCCTCTGAAGGTAGGTGTTTTGGTTTCTCTTGGCTGCATGTTCGGATATGGTGCGATGTTTTGGTTTTAGATCTCATTTTGCACAATCAGCTGGATAATTGTTGCATAATGAGGCCCCAAACAATCACATCTGATTAACCCATATAATTGTGCCATAGTTAGCCTGGTACCGAAAAATGGAAAACAAACTTGTTTGCTGTACCTTCTTCAGCTTTTACGTGACAGAACATTGACTACTGCAAGGGTTCACGTATGAACTGGATATCGTGAGATACGGCTCCAACCTTGAAAGAGCATTGGATTTAGTCGGTTGCTGTATCATTGATAGCGAGTGTCGTTATCATCAGATTGATAACTCAGTGTAGGAGGTGTAAACATTTGGAATGTACAATCTGTGATTCGTGGATAATACGATTGGTTTTGATAGTTATTGTGCCAGATTGAAATTAACGACATTTCATTTAATCAAATGCGACCCCTGGTCCGTGTCTCAGATCAGGTTGTAAACACATGCCGTTTGCATAGATATTCTCGTTCATTGATTTTTTGTATGTTCTAAAATTCTACCTCAATACTCATCAACATTTGATGGCTTCAGTGTAAACGTTTGCAGACTTGGCACAGTGCAGAGAGGCGCTTATGCTGCACAGTTATCGGTTATCAGGGCACAACTTTCTGTTGCCAGATTGTCGCTTGAAAATCGATAATATAGTTGACCAAAGGCAAGATGTCCGTCGTACATGATCAGATGTCGGGCCAGACGTGCTGTTTCCGATAAGCAGATCGACACGATGGTCGTCGTGACAGTTACGAATGCCGCCACCAAAGCCGATGTGTAATGATAATCTCGATCTAGCTTTGATCTCGCAGTCGTTCTTTGTCGGTAGCTAGATCTAGTAAGAAATGCTCAGGTGTGACGGACGGTGTGGAGGTCACATCCGCTCCTCTGTTCGCACCAAGAATGATCGATTAACACGCCACCAAATTATCCCATAGGAGTCTTTCTGTTATCATATCAACTAAGTCCGTATGCTTTCATAGTGGATTATCGATCGGTTCCAGGTATCTGGGAATTAAAAAACCGTTGTCTGACTGAATTTGGATCGATCGGAAGTTGTTCGAAGTGGTTTTCGGACAACTTTCAGCTAAATACGAGGGGGTTAACACTTACCCGATTTGCACCGTAGTAAGAAAGATCATCCATCGGTGCACCACACTCGCTTCCTTTTCTTTTCAAATCGTGGAAGTAGACTGCTAACATTTAGGTTGTTTCAGGTTGACAGCATCGAACGGCGTCAGTTATCCTGTATGCTTTCGACTGTGATTTGGCCACAATCCTCTACCGTCTGTTAGTGAACACATTCTGTCAACTGGCTGGTATCTCAAGGTCAATTTAACTTATGGAAATTTTTGAAACGCTTGAAAACCCGTGCACGTGCTGACAGCTCAAGGTTAGACCACCGGAGTTTATACTCGTTAAAGTACGTGTACGAAACTTCAATTCAAACGTTGGCGGTTGGTTGAACTATCTCGCGGTGACGAACCATTGTTTGATATCCTACTGCAGTTCGGATGGTGAATATTTTGAATGCATCCGGATCGTATAACGAGACCGCTATAGTTGTATAAAAACAAAAAACGGGTAGAACGCTACCTCCGGATGCGTCTTTAACGTGATGCGAAGCTCTCGTATTAGTTCATCTTTGAAGAAACAAAACTACCATAATCAACCTAACCTATTTGAAGCTCGAATTGAAATCAGCCTCCTTCAAGGAGATCTGTTACAGCAGTTTAGTTGATGCAAACAAATCGCATAACTGAAATATGAAACCTTTTGTGAACGGTCTTCATTCACTGTTTTGGCAAGCTGATATTTGATTATCGGGCACGAAAATTTAGGCTAAGACCTCTGGCTGACCTGAAAACGGTGCAATTCAACAAAGTTTCGTTCTGTGAGCCAGTCAAAAAATACACCGTCCTCGACGGCATTGTTGTGGGTTTATAGGATGACATTCAATTGGTTTTGTTAGTCGGAAAAGCCCACGCCAAATCAGCGTCCATCACGTGGTCGTTCAGAATTGTGGTTGATACTCTTCAGTAATGATTTGTTGACCTTAGTTCAGCTTCAGCATGCATCATGATTGGTATTTTTAAAGAATCAAGTCGTAGTACATTATGACACTTCAATATTACTTACAGGTACATATCCGTTTTGGCAGTTCTTACATGGTGAAGTTGTACATTACGGTGTGCTTGCACCAACCAGGCTGCATGGGGCTAAAATATCCTTTCTTTCGGACCGGAAACATTTACCTTTGTCAGGTTGTGTGTTGTTGAGGAAGTATTGTGTTATTTTGTAGATGAACATATATGTTTAATGTATGTGGTCTTCTGGTGATAACGACACCCAGTATGTGGCCACTTCGAACCTCTGTTTACTCGGATGATTTTGTTTGAGTAGCCTTCATATGTCACAGAAACTGCTCTCTGTCTATCCTCACCCTTGTTTGGTCGTCAAGTCATACGGAATTGGGACGCAGCGGGTAATTTTGGAATTAGTGGTATATAGTTGAGCTGGATGATACATACTTACAGATACTCATGTATATGTACTTTCCTGTGTTCGCCCTGTGATACTTGATCACGCCGATGTATCACTGAGCACAACACCTCGTCTTGGAGTCTGGGAACAATCCCTCACACAAAGCACAGTGTATCAGGCTCAGTCTAATTCCATAAGGTCATTATTCCAGTGATTACTTGATACAGATGCAGGGGAACTGAAGAAGCAATCCATCATCTGTATATTCCTGTCAGCTATATCAAGGCAAGATCGGTGCAGTTCTGTGGCTTCCGTAAACCACCCGGTAAAATGGTATCTATCGTACCGCTCTAACGTTCTAGTTAGAAAACAAAATGGTGATCGGGTGATGAGAAGCTACCACTGGAAGCAAAAACTGACATGGTAGTTGGGGCAGTTTTCATTTGATAGGAAACGCCTCAATTGCTACACAATGGGAAGAGGTAATCCATTCAGCAGATCTTGTTTCGATCTGCCAGTACGTTCGGGTTTGTCGCATGGTTACCCATAATGATGGGTTGTAAATGTTAGACTGTTTTCTGTATTAAGAAAACATGATATCCATTACCCCAAGATCATTAATAACACATGGAACCTCGCTGATCCTCCATTTTCATTTCTCGTCTCGATAAACAGTCTGCCACCCAAGTTTTTTCCCAAATATTCGTTTTGAAAGCAGAGACATGGATTGAGATGCACTATCAACAGGTACAAATTGTGGAAAGCACAAAATGTTAACCAAGTGTCATGTGGAAACAGGTTATGGATCTCTATGAAATCACTGATAACAGTGATAATTTAGTCGGTGGTCACTGGGATCAGCTGCTTGCAAAGACGCTTCAAGATATTTATTCCTCGACGTAAATCAACAAAAGCGAGGGTGACTATCAAGCCAACTCCCCAACATCTTTCCATGATTGAATGCGCGACTGACTCTCCATGCAAATCGGTTCTGAGATGCTTGAAGGGGTCGCCGATCATTACTCGGATCCGAACAGCTTGGTCTGTGTGATCCTCATCGATTCCAATCAACAATACCGCTAACAACATTTCTGGTATATGGCCGTCCCATTCTCTGTTTATGTCTCAACCACTAATACTCAGTGCAGTAAGAGTTCAACTGACTGATTGGGTGCGCGGTACAGCTATTGAGGACTTTAGTTGTTAGATGATTATTTCATCACACAAGTGACTGACTGTTTTTCTTACACATTCCTTCCCCTTAATTCAATCTAGCGAATGCATCGAACTCTAAGCAAACTCCACGTGTTTGTTCATAATCTCATCATGAACCCCTTACATTCCAAAGGTCTAAAGCCGGATCAGTCTCACAAAGACTAATACAATATGCATTAAAGTTATGCGACCACTCTGTTCTGCAGCCACACTTTTCTTATGGTGAACACCACGAAGATCATCCTTCAGAGTAGAGAGCAAATCTCATCAAAAAGATGAAAATCTAGAATGTCTCCACACCCAAACTAGTTATTTTACTTTTTCGTGCGATGATGGAGACAGCAGTTGCAAAATGAATTGCTGCTCAACTGTGACTTAGGCACAAGATGGTGAGAGCACACAGTATCCAATGGAATGAGTCACATACGGAGTACGTGACATTTGCAGTAAATCTAGGAAATCTCCCTTGTCTGATGTGAACATTAATTGACGACGTTTCATACGTCAATAACGGTGAACACGGAGCCTATCGCCGATGTGGCTGGAAACTAACAGACAGACTATCAGTGCGCTTTGGTAGTGCGTCGAACTGCATGCCTAGTGACAGAAAGGTGGTGCTAAGTCTAGTGTTCTCAGTTGGTGAGCTAAGCAATTTTTCTGATGGCTGCTGGAGCGTGTGCTTTCCAAAATTAGCGACTGGGGTACATAGACGAGTAAGAGCGTCGTCAGTCGGTGATTGACCCAACAAGGTGTTGTAGATCAGAGATGGCTTCGCCGTTATCGGAGTTCAGACATGTGGCATGTAAATTTTGAGACGAGGGTGTAAGAACGTTCACGCAGCATCATTGCATCGTACAGAATTTATTACAAAACGGTCTGATTTTACTGCTTCCAAACAGTCAAGGAACTGCAATTCTAACTATTTTTGTTTATAATGAATCAGTTCACTGTTTCCTATTTCGTACCGAAAACTCTCATAAGATGAGTTATGTTTAGTCCTTGTAGAGGTCACGTTGTTTGGCATCAGAGGACACTGAGTGACCGAGCTTGCTTTAACCAGTCTAGCTTTTAGATCTGACTTGGGTTAGTGGAATTGGATGAAGAAATCCTGAGTAGGAGAGAGAAGTAAGTTTTAGCATAATAATTTTATGAGCAGTCTTAAACCCCAGCATGTCTGCTGTTCACATTCACGAATATTTACGTGCTTTTTTGATCAGTACTTTCGTAAGTGAAAACGAGAGAACACCCGTTTCACTCTTAAACTCTTAGATGCTTGAGTCACAAACAAATGTTGGAAATGGTCTACGAACATCCAGGTGGCAACAGTGTTCTCAGAGATTCTAAAATTATCGCTAACCAGTTTGATGAACTAAGACATGCCGAGCTGATGTCATCAGAATTCAGACGAACTGGTAGCCTAGTTTCATTCAAATAACGGAACCGGTTGATCTTATTTAGTCAAATTCCATGGTGCATAAGTGAATTACATGTTGGTTCCGGTGAGTCGGAGCGAATTGGTAGACAAACGTTTGGACGTAGTAGTCCTGCCAACACCATATATGACGGTAAAATGAGCGTATGACCTGTAAGCAAATGTCGAAGTAGGTTATACCATGAGCGCCGAATAAAAATTTTCATGATGTTGTCGAAGATTATTCGATTATTCGATAAACTGGAGTTAACATTGAACATACTGATATGTTCAGTTTATCTCTTGATGTGCACATAATGTGGCGTGTTAAACAACCTGGCACAGAGCATCCCATTGAATGTTAATACACCGTGTATCAAACAGAGTCATGTTGTATGGAATGATTGATCACTAATAGCCAACGGGACAGTGAGGTCCAATCGCAACTGAATGGTTCAAATTTTGTCGTATCGTCAGTTCGATCACGGTCGCCAGCGTTTGTGATCTGGTTCGGTTGTAACCCGTTCGCTCTGCTTGTGCCAGCTTTCTGTTTGTGGTTTGCTCAGAGATAGCCTATCCATAGACGCAAACTGGTTGATGGAAATTTTACTCACGATGGTCTATAAAACTCTCATCAAGCAACACCGACAACCGAACTACCTGGATCACGATAGTGTCTTGAAACAAATGAGCGCTAAGTCGACATCCTAATGGTCATACGGGCCTGTTTTGAAAAGGTCTGTTTCAAATGGGCACTGCAAGTACGACAG
This sequence comes from Paragonimus heterotremus, assembly GCA_013368495.1. NCBI lineage: Eukaryota > Metazoa > Platyhelminthes > Trematoda > Plagiorchiida > Troglotrematidae > Paragonimus > Paragonimus heterotremus. Next base: position 29,497 of record LUCH01006322.1, read on the forward strand.
ATTTGCCCTTTTACAAATTCGATGGAGCCTATAAACAAACGTCGGTTGATCCCTCTCGCTGCGCGTACGACAGGGACCTCCCTTGTCTGGTGGACTAGCAAACCGGAGGTGCGATTATTAAAGCACTCGGCGGAATACCTCAACGAGGTGGGAGGTATATCCAAAAGCCCTTAGAGAGCGGATCGGGGACAGCATGGGTGACAGGATGAGTCATCGCTCAACTAGATCGGACCAACGGACGAGGAATAGCAGGCGGAAAACTCCGCGATAGAATGCGTCGACCACACACATAAACCGGGCAGAAGTGCACATGATGTGCGAACGAACACCGGGGCGTGTTGTGGACTGGAATTCTGATTCATAAACGCGAGCACGCGCGTAGCATGGGACAATAAAGGTTGTGCTTTATTGGATGCCTTATCACTGCACTTGAGAAGAAACACAATTTGCGTTGGATAGATAATACCAAACAAAATGGAAGTCGCTGTCCATCACTCAGCTGAAAGCCT